>NSDO01000046.1:55477-70110 GCA_002286825.1 Lagenidium giganteum | reverse complement strand
AGTCGATTCTCTGAGTTAATTATTAGACTGGTCGCGAACGCTGGTGATGGATGCAGTGTATCGAACGAGAATACAGATCGAGACCAACGATGACGCTGCCGAGACCAAATCCCACGGTACTAAACACTCACATGCACTCATACACACATACGCACACGTACACAGTGTGTCGGAACGCAGAACACTGGATGAAACACCAAGAAGCTCGCCATATTCGGCACCAACCGCAGGCTCCATGGGATCCTTTTCATCCTATCATTTCGTTTTACCTTCTTTGTCTCCTCTTCCAATTGGCTATAAATGGCCATTTGACATGTCGCAGCAGCCTTTTCGACCGCTGTGGCCCCTGTAGCGAAGAGATCCATTCGACTAACGATCGACCATGCAGCTCCTCAAGCAGACGCACGCGTTCGGCGGCGTGCTCAAGCAGTTCTCCCATGAGAGTACGGAGACCAAGTGCGTGATGAAGTTCCATGTCTTCCTGCCGCCACAGGCCTCGGAGACGCACAAGGTGCCCGTGCTCTTCTTCCTCGCCGGTCTCACCTGCGACGACGAGCGCTTGTTCATGAAGGCGCCCAACGCCATGAAGGTCGCGGCCGCGCGCGGTATCGCCATCGTCGCCACGGACACCAGTCCACGGGGCGTCAACATCCCAGGCGAGGACGACGGCTGGGACTTTGGCTCGGGCGCGGGCTTCTACGTCGACGCCACCGAGCCTCACTGGAAGGACCACTACCGCATGTACTCGTACGTGACCAAGGAACTCCCCGCGCTTCTCGCCGCCAACTTCCCAATCTCGACGGAACGTCAGGCCATCACGGGTCACTCGATGGGTGGTCACGGTGCGCTCGTCTTGGGTCTTCGTAACCCAGAGCAGTACCGTTCGATCTCGGCGTTGGCGCCAATCTCCCACCCAACGCAGTGCCCATGGGGTATCAAGGCATTTACGGGCTACCTCGGCGGCGACCAGGAGGCCTGGAAGGCGTACGACGCCACGCTCTTGCTCTTGAAGAACGGCGCTTTCCCACGTGAGATCCTCATCGACCAGGGCCTGGACGACCAGTTCTTGCAGGACAAGCAGTTGCTTGTGGATGCCTTCGAAGCGGCGAGCAAGGAAGTCGGACAGAAGGTCAGCGTGCGCAACCACGAGGGCTACGACCACAGCTACTACTTCATCGCGTCGTTCATCGAAGACCACGTCACGTTCCATGCTGACGCCTTGCTTGAGGAATAAAGCGGGCGCTTTTCTAGTCCAAACAACACGTTTACTGTCATTAAACAAACAAAATGGAGTGAAACTCSTCTCTTCCGCCATCTATTGTCGCTCTTTTCGGCAGGACATGGGCCACATCGCGGCTCGCGACGGACGGGCAGGGTATGCGCACAGCGCCTCGCAAAAGTCGGTCGCCACGATGGCTCTCGTGGTGGTGGCCTCATCCGGGCGATCACACAACGCGCAGGTCACTGGTGTGTGGTTGGTGCTGCACAGCCCACCGTCTTCGTCCGGCTTCGGCTTTCGGATGCTCACTGCGTGGCTCTTGTCTCCAGCTGGCGATGCAAGTGCCACGGCGCGCTTTCGACACGATTGATCGAGCGTCACATCGCCAAACTCGTAGCGATACTCACAGAACTCTGGGAACTCACACTTGGCACGTCGGTAGTTCCAATAGCAATCGCCGTCGATCTGCGGAGGACGTGCAGACTTGTCGACGCCAGCGCGTTGACCACGGAAGAGATGACGCAACTCCGTTCGCAGCTCACGCAGGAACATCGGGTGCGAGAGAATCTCTCGATGACGCGCACCGTCAATCTCCCAGATGCCTGTGGAACGGACAACGTCCTCACTCACGGTCTCCTGGCGTTCGAAGAAGGTGACGTGCTTGCCTCCTGCTTCACCACCAAAGAGTCCATTCCAAAATGAGGAGGAAGTTGTCGGTGATGCCGTCGTTTGGGCAGACGCTGTGGCTGAGGCAGCGATCGCCGACGTCACCGCGCTGGCTTTGGTGGAACAGAGGTGATGCTTAGTTCCATGGACGTAGTCAGCGTGGTGTTCGGCTCCCTGACGTGTTGCCTTGAAGCGTTGGATCGAGTCACGAGAGTAGTAAACCTTTTGGGGAGTACGTGTGATGTTGACAGCTTTTCCAGCACTCCCGAGCCATGTGTGAGCCCAGGAGAGCGAATGATAAGGCACCGTGGCATCGCCCGTCTTGTTACACACCTTGCGATGACCGCTTTCCCTCTCGAGCGATACTTGGTACCAGTGACCAGCGACGTCGCTACCCTGATACTGGTAGTTATACTTGGTCTACACAACACGAATGTTCGAGTAATGAACCTATAGAGACGTGCAACACATACACCGTACATACCGGCATATTGACGCCATAGACAGCATACACATTCTCGATGGGAGGCCGATCCCAAGGCTTGAAGGCATCGATCACGTCGTCTTCCACGTAGAATCTGCAAGAGTCATTAGTTTCAAGATAATAAGCACATGGCCAGCAGAATGAATACTCACCGCTTGCGGACTTCTTCCATGTCGGCGAAGATGGGGTCGTGAACTGCCATGTCTCGGAAGAACACGCCAGATGCGATGTCCACACTCGTGTAGTGACGCTCGGTCTCTCCATCATTGGTCTGGAAGCGCACGGAGAGGAGAATGTCCGAGTCGTGCGACGTTCGAGGCGTCGACGGAATGGGGAGGAATCCAACAATCGATCCTAGCGAACAACACATCAACCAGTCAGTATCAAGCCCAACCTTCAGAGAGCTCATTGTTAGACGTACCGAACGTGACGACAAGCTTGCGCACTTCGGACTGGGCCAATGGGAGGCCCTGAGTCAAGCCCGAGGTGATGAGTTCGAGACCTTCGGAGCTCCCGAGCAACGGCGCGCCGACGGCAAAGTACGTCGAGATGTGGCGATCGATCCACTCTTGCCAGTGGTGTCGCCCCACTTCATGTCGAAGCCAGGAGAGGAAGTAGCGGAAGACGTTGTTGCCCATCGAGTGGGCGATGACCACGAGACCAGCAGCGGGTTGATCCGGGTGGCGTTGCTGGTGCATTATCACGGTATGCTCAACTAGAACAGCACCACGTCAGTCCAACGAGCTCAATCATCCCACCAACTCCACATACTCTGAGCCTTGAGCTTGAGGAAGAAYTTGTCACGGGACTGGAGTCTGGCTGGGGGAAGCCGCCAGTCGTACGGCGCGACGACGATCTCATCCGGTCCGAGATGGAACTGGTCCACGAGGTCCTGGATGAGTCCTCGCCAAATGGTCGAGAGCGGACCCGTGACGATGCCCGGGTCCAGCTCACTGATGGCCGAGAGCCCCTCGGCCGCGCGTAGCTTGCACGCGACCTCGCTCTGGTTGACCATGTGCAGCTTCATGCAGCTCAGCCAGCACTCGCCCTGCGCGAGGATACGCGTCACGTCGATCCACAGACCTAGAGGAGAAGCACACAGCGCGTCAAGAACGACAAGAAAGGGAGAATCTAGCGCGCGACGTACGGTCGCCGACGTTCACATCGCGATAGAGATTCTTCTGGATCGCATGGTTGCAGCGGGTCTTCTTCCACGCGTGGAGCTGCGAGGACGCAAAGCCCGGGATGAGCAGCACAGGACGCGTCTGGATGACTTCCTTCTTTGCCTCGCCCTTGGCGGACACGACGCCCAGCATATAGAGCAGCGCCAGGAGAAGCACCAGGACGCGCATGGTCGGCGGGATGATGTGATGGCGTGCGGCCTGCAAAAACAGTCAGACTTCGCATCGTCGAACTCAGTTCCCTCGTCTTACTGACGTACGTCAGGCGCAGTGTACCCATGACGCACCGAGATGACGCCGTGTCGACTCGTGAATAAATAGCCCGCCATCAGTTCAAGAGACCATGGCGCGATGGCGCGTGGAAGCCGCGGCCTTGCTGCATGCGCCCTGGCGTCGTGAGGCCAAGCAGCAGCGTTATGTCATGGCCAGGGTCGAGATTCACGAAGAAACCACGACGACGTACGCGCTCGTGTTCATGATCCGCTTACCCGACGGCGCCAGTGTCGAGCGTCGCGTGACCAAGCAGCATCTCACGCAGCTGTTTGCGTGGATGGCGACGCTGGAGTCGAGCCACGACGTCTTTGCGAGTGTCAAGTCCAGGGTGATGAATATGGGGAAGCAGCGTGTGGAACCCAGGGCGGTGGATGCGGTGGTGACGGGGTGGGTAACGAAACGGACGACGAGGAAGCCCACGCGAGAAGAACTCGTGATCTGGTTGCTCTCACGGATGGTCGTCACGACGGACAGTGCGAAGAAGCTTCACGTCGTCATCTGCGGCGAAGAGGGAGCTGAGAACGCGACGGCTGACGACGTAGAAGATGACGACTATCCGCCACCGTACAGTCCACACGGTCCACACCACGACGTTCGAGACGAGGAAGACGAAGAGGACGATCCTTTCGTGATAAACGAGGCTGGTGATCACGCCGCGATGCCTTCGCCTCGACAGACTGCAGGTGAACCTTCACAGGCCCAGTCAGGCGAAGAAGAAGAAGAGGAGGAGGAGCCACCGAGCCGCCCCAAGTACCAATTCGACCCAGCATCCACACGCCGCCACTCAGCCTACAGCACTGTGAGTGTGAACGCGTGGACAGAAGAGCGGCGGCAGCTGGGCGTCGAGCTCAAACGGTCCAAGAAAGACTTGCTAGTGGCGAAGGAGCTCCAACGCAAGAGCGAGGCGATCGCAGCCCTTCGACGACGACAAATCATCCAGCAGAGCCAGCGCAAACTCCTTGCACACGAGCAAAAGCAAGAGGATGCGCGTGTGGTCAAGCAGCGTCTCGCCGACGCCGTCGAGTATCACACGGTGYTGTATCGCATGGAAGCGCAGCTCAAGCAAACGGAGATCGCAGCCAAAAGAGACCAGGAAAAACTCACAAGGACGATGCGGATCGCCGTCGGACGCAGCGACAAAGGCCGCAAGGGCCCTGTGTTGGGTCCTGGGCCGCTCTCGCAGATTGAGATTGACGTGTGGACTGGAAGAGACACGGAAGCCCGCAGTATGTGGGTGTACGATCTTCACGGTCGACGTCACAACGAGGCCGAGGCAGGCGAAGTTGAGCACGAGGGTCTCTTCGTCTCAGCCATGCGTAAGATCCAGCAGCTTCTCGAGCGCATGTCGCAGGGCGGTGTCGACCTCTTCCAATCGTACGATGTGGATCACAGTGGCACACTTGACTACCGCGAGTTCCAGCGTCTTCTGCTCGACCACGGTGTAAACTTCTCCAAGGACCAAGCCAGAGTCTTCTTCGGGCACTTTGACCCGAACGACAGTGGCGGCATCGACTACGGCGAACTCCTGTGGGGCTTTTTCAACCGACGTGGCTTCCTCAAACGCTGGAAGCAGCGCAAAACGCGCTTGTCGCCTCGTGAAGTCAAGCAAATGTTCTACAAATACGACCGCGTTGGGCGTGGAGCACTCTYACTCACCGACTTTCGACTGGCTATGGACGACGTTGGGTTTCATCTGAACGAGAGCGAGGCCAAGCTGCTGCTCCTGCGTTTTGATACCAATCRTGACGGATTCATCGACTACAATGAGTTCCACGCTTTCGTCAACGAAGGGGAGCAACGAGAAGGTGAGTCCATAGCTAAACCCACGGCACGTTTGTCGACCAAAGAGACAGAACAAATGACACCAACGAGTGCAAGGCGACACAGCAGCAATATACACACGGGTGATCGGATTCTATCGGAGTTGCGAGCGCTGAATCAGACACAAGACGAGATTCACCGTCGTCTAGTTCGGAACTAACTGCTAGAGACAAGCGGCTCCAGTGTGTCGAGCGGCCATCGCGGACGATAACGAGCCGTCTCGACTTCGCTGCGCATGCCCTGCGTGTACCGCTCAATGCCAGTCCAGGCGATCATCACGCCGTTGTCAGTACAATACTTGGCCGGAGGGAAGATCACGTCTAGGTTTTCTTCAAGACCAGCCTCTTGTATCCGCTGACGGAGGTACTGGTTCGATGCGACACCTCCGCACACCACCAAGTGCTTGAGGTCCGAGCCGACCCTGTCCTTTCCCCACTGGCATGCACGTCGTGTTCGCGTAACCAGTTGATCAACGGCCCTTCGCTGATGTAATGACAGCGTCAACGCAAAACATCCTATAGAATGATACGAAGCAGTGACGTACCTGAAAGGATGCACATAGATCGGCTTTTTGGTCGTCGCCCAACAATCCCAGACGCTGGATCTCGCGCAGCATGGCGGTTTTGAGGCCAGAATACGAGAAATCACAGTCCTAGCCACGCAAACGGATTAGCACATGGCACATTCAAGGACACTGTGTACCCACACTCCCGCACCTTTCGATGCTTCATTGACTCGGGGAACGCGAACGCGCGGTCGTCGCCTCTCTTAGCGTACTCTTCGATGAGTTTGCCTCCATGAACACCCTCCTCAGACGAGATGTCGAGCATTCGGGCTACTTTATCGTATGCTTCGCCGACCGAGTCGTCCAGTGTGTTGCCCAACAACTCGTAATTGCCGATACCCCGAGCGAGGACGAGACAGCAGTGGCCGCCGGACACGAGCAAGACAAGGAACGGGAACTCTGGGCGTGGTATCTCCAGCTACAGTACACAGAGGGAGGTGCTAAGTGCGTTGAAGATCACGACTGCTCAAGCAAGCGGTATTACCTGAGGGAGTCGCGCGACGAGCACGTGGGCCTACTCAAAGAGTTTGGTCAATCTTCGTGCTTTCACTCGTTGCCAGCAAGCGAGTCTACCTCCAAGTGGTTGATCTGTAAGAAGTCGATCTTGTGGTCGCGTGCGATTTGCTGCGCCGTCGTGAGTCCGACACCGAGACATGGCGAGAGCCCAGGACCCGACGTCACGGCCACGGCCTGAAGATCACCAAGAGACGACAGGCCACTGCGTTGTGAACAGATCGAAATGAGCACTAGCGTCAATGGCCGTGAGATCAATAGACACCTACCTCTCTTTGATGGCTGCTTGGAGCACATGCGGCAGATTCTCTTCGTGGGCACGCGCGGCCAGTCCAGGGACGATGCCTACACCCGACTTTCTATCAGCAATTCGATACAAGCTGAGCCCGAACCTGCCTTTAAACCGCTACCTTTCCACTTGGCATTGAGCTCCCATTGCGACGACACGACGGTGCTCAGCACATTGCCGTCTGTATCCACGACTGCCACGGCCGTATCATCACAGCTACACCACGACCCGATTTCAATGAGCTCTCCTGCTGGCCAGTGCGCTTCTCTGTCGCTGCTTCTTGCACACACCTGGTCTCAATGCCCATGACATACGACGCAGCACGTTGCTGGTGTCCACATCCGCTTCGTTCTCTCGTCACAGCGCGTCCAAGACGATGACCACCACGCATCAGCATCATCATTCTCGTCTCGTCCTGTGGACTTGGTCGTACTTACTGTTGGTGGGTGTCTTAAGTACGATATCTTCTTAAGTTCGTTTATGTGTGGTGTGGTGTAGTTGTGTGGTGTGGGTTTTTGGGTGGTGGACTGAACCAGAGCTGCTCTGAATAAAACGACCCTCTCCTACTGTTCGTACCAAGCAAGGGGAGCGAACGATGGCGACTACAAGCGGCGACGTCCAGGCCATGGCGCGGCAGATCGAGCGCCTCGTGACGCGCCCCGGATGGCAGAGCGACGCGGGCCTCGCCTCCGACATGATGGGCGTGCTGGGCAAGCTCACCACCGTCAAAGTGGACGTGGATCTGCTCAAGTCCACGGGCATTGGCAAAATGGTCAAGAAGCTCACCAAGCACCAGGACGACGTCGTCAAGGGCTATAGTGCGAGTCTCATGAACAAGTGGATGACGCAGGTCGGCGTGGCCGGCGAGAAGCCAGGGAAGCCGTCCGCGGCGAATGCGCGCTCGGCGAGTCCCGCGCCACCCCAAAACGGCGGAGGTACGGCACGACATTCTAGAACATGACCACACGATAACTAATCCATGGTTGGGATGATGTAGGATCGGATCCGAATCGATACGAGTCGGCGCGAAAGAAATTGCAGGAAAAGTATGCGGCAGAGAAGGCCAAGCGCGAGGCGCGGACGGTGCAGGTGCTCAATCGACCCATCACGGGCAAGAAACGGAGCACGACCATCTCCGCGGCGCCCTCGCGAAGCAGCACTGTGGCGAGAAGCAAGCTCATGGCGCAGCGACGGCCGTTGGGGATGGCGGGGTCACGTGCGCCGTCGACGTCGACGTCGAATCCGTTGACGCCACCTGTTCGTCGACCGATGCCTTCGCCGCCCATGCAGAGACGGCCGGCGTCGGCACCACTGTCTTCCAAGTACGGAGTGTTAGCTTGGTATACAGCTCTATTGGGTGGCTGACAACAGATGTGCTTGTGTTCACAGCGATCCGGAAGAGATCCATCGTCGACGGATCGAACGACTGCGTGCGCTGGCGGTTCAACAGGAACAGGATCGAAATGGCGCCAAGAATGGCCGACCGAGTGCATCTGGACGGGCTCCCGCTGGTCAAAAGGCTTCTGCCTCGCGACCTAATGCGCCAGCGAAGTCGGTGGACCCTCGGAAGGCCATGTTGGATCGTATGATCCCTCGTGTCTGCGGTGTCTCAACAGATACGTCAGCCTCGGGCAAGACGAAGAAGAGCGCTGACGGCTCCAAATCTTCGGGCAAAAAAGCCAAGAACGTATCGTACTCGGAAGGCCAACGCGAGGTGATCCAGTGGCTCAAGCGACTGGATGTGGACATGAGTGACTACGCCCAGGCGTTCTTCGACAACGGCTTCGACTCGATCAAACTCCTGAACGAGATCAAGCCGCGCGACCTCGAGTCCATGGTGCCGAAAGCGGGTCATCAGCGTATGATCGAAAAGGCGTTGAATGACCTCAAGCGAAAGCAGTCGACTGCGGCGTCCTCGCGACCGCGCTCGGCACAACGAGAACGCGATCTCCCGCGACGCAAGCCTCAGCGCGACTCGTACTTTGATGAAGATAGCGATGATAGCTTCGTGGTGAGCGACGGCGACGAGTATGCGCCGGGTGTGATCACGGCGATGCTGCGTAAGGGTCGGAAGCGCAGTTACTCCATCGATTCGACCGATTCGTACAACATGGAAGCGTCGTATGCCGAGATCCAGCATGAGGAAGAGCGCAGGTATGTTCCTCTCACTTGTGTATCTGACTCCTGGCTCGTTCGATCCCTAACTCTCTTTCGCTTGTGTCTAGCAAACGCATTGGTGAATACGAGGACTACCGTGAAGAGCTTCGAAACAAGAACATGCTCAAGAAGAGTAAAAAGTAAGCATCCTTCCAAGCCATCTCCTTCAGCGAGACAACTAGCTCGCGTGCCCACATCCACTAGTCATTGCCAGCGAGAGCCATGCAGTCAGTATTTATCATCCAAAGCCAGGCGCTCGACCACCTTGTAGATGGCCCACCATAGAAATACTAGTCGAAACCTCGCGTTCCATGTTTTCATCACTTGGGACGCAGCCTTCATTGCCCAAACGTCCTAGGTTTCCGACCTAGGACCCTCGCTTCTTGTGTCGCAAATCTCAACCTTCAGGACGAACTGGAATCATAAATGACGCAAGTTACTCCATCAACTACGTACTTCTTCGTCGCCAGAGCCATGTTCGAGTCGGCACCAAGTCTAGAAGCTCATCAGGAAGATATAGAAATAGAAATGGGATCGATTTCTAACATGACCAGTTATTGGATCTCCTCGTCATAGCCGCAGGATCAGCTCAGCTCGTCATGCTGCCGCTCCGTTCGCTGCGTCTGGCGCGTCACGCGCTGCGTCCTCATGCGCGCTGTGCACAGCAGCCGCTCTCTACTGGCCTCTCCTTCTCTCGCTCTCGCAATGGCTCGGGAAGCAGCACCAACACCGCTCTGACGTCCATGGTACTAGCGGCGGCGGTCGCTGGCTCAGCTGTGGCGACGTACGCCACGTCCGCCACGACTGAGTGCAAGGCTGCTGTGGCCAAGAAGACGCCTGCAACGGAGGAGCAGAAGCCAGAGTACCTCTGCAAGGCCGAGGACTTCCTATACCCGCCGATCCAGCCCTTTAACACGGGTATGCTCCAGGTCTCGGACAAGCACACGATCTACTACGAAGAGTGCGGCAATCCGTACGGCAAACCCGTCGTGATGGTGCACGGTGGACCAGGCGGAGGCTGCTCGGAGGCCATGCGTCGCTTCCACGACCCACGCGTCTACCGCATCATTCTCTTTGACCAGCGAGGCTGTGGTCGTAGCACGCCACATGCGTGTCTCGAGGAAAACACGTGCGTGCATGACAGTGAAGCAGCTCTGTTCTGCTGGTATATTGACGTGTGTTGATGCTGCAGGACGTGGTCCTTGGTTGAAGACATGGAGCGTCTTCGGCGCCACCTTAACGTTGAGAAATGGCAAGTCTTCGGTGGCTCCTGGGGTAGTACACTGGTAAGTAAGTCTCCTATTGACTTACCTAGCTATTTCTTGACTGGCCTCGCTCTTCTAGTCCACGACGTACGCCATCACGCACCCAACGCGCGTGTCGGAGCTCGTGTTGCGCGGTATCTTCCATTTGCGCAAGAAGGAGCTCGAGTTCTACTACCAGTCCGGCGCGAGCTTCCTCTACCCGGACCGCTGGGAGGCGTACCGCGACGCGATCCCCGAGAACGAGCGTCACGACTTCATCACGGCGTACCACAAGCGTCTCACGAGCGACGACCCAGCCGTCCGCCTGCCTGCCGCGCTTGCCTGGACCACGTGGGAGCGCACCACCAGCAACCTCATTCCTGCGGTACGTACAACGCAGGTACACATGCTTGGTGGGAATACATATTGATCTATTGTGTGCATTATGATACAGGCCGACGCGGCGCAAAACTCGATGGCTGACGCCAAGTTTGCCGAGGCGTTTGCGCGTATTGAGAACCACTACTTCATCAACAAGGGCTTCTTCCCGTCCGACAGCTTCCTCTTGGACAACACGTACAAGATCCGTCATATCCCGACGGTCATCGTGCAGGGCAGGTAAGAGAGCACGACTTGTTCAACTTCGATGGGATATACTGACCACGGGTGTGTAGATACGATGTCGTGTGTCCAATGACCACGGCCTGGGAATTCCACAAGGTGTTCCCAGAGGCCGACTTGCGTGTCGTTCAGACTGCCGGGCACTCGGCGCTCGAGCCAGGCATCGCCAAGGAACTCGTGGCCGCCACCGACCGCTTCCGCTCGTCCGTTGACAAGCAGTAGGCAAGAGTAAGCTACGAGACTTCTTCGCTCTCCGCCATTGTAACTGGAACAACGTCACTGCGTCATATTTCGACGTCTTCAATCGCCCGTCCTTCGAATTCTTCTGTTCGTGGATGCTTACTTGCCCCATTAGGTTCCTCGCCGTCGCCGCGTGCTCGTTTGTAGCCGCCGTGCTTGGCACAAAGCCCTGACGTTCCTCGCGCGCCTGTCGTGCAGCCTGACACTGTGCAACGATAGCCGCCGCCATGAAACAGACAGAACTTGCTGCTGCCCTGAGCACCCTTTGGGCAGTTTGGTGTGGCACAGCGCTTGCCACCACCGTGTTTCTGACAGAGTCCGGATTTGCCTCGGGCGCCCTTGGTGCATCCAGGTGTCGTACAAGGTCGGAAGGCGTTCTTGGCTCGCGGCTTCTTCGGAATTGGCTGCAAGGACTGGGAAGCAGTCGGAGTGGTGGGCACAGAGGTCGAGGTAGACGAGGCCACTGATGGAGGAGGTGGTGGGTGCTCGTACATGACGCCTGAATATTCATGAGGCATTCCGTAGGCCGTAGCAGGTGGCTGCTGGASTTGTGGCGGTGGATACTGGGCGTAATGAGGCATAGCATGCTGTTCCGAGATGGACGTCTGGCCCAGGTAATTCGCCAATGGACTCATCATCATCATCTCGTGTGGATGTTGATGGCCTTGAGGTGGCACCGACACACCCAGTCGCTGCATGAACGGCCCTTGTGGACCACCACTCATCGCCATTGCGCTGTTGTGTGGCATTGACGACGTCGTTGGCATCGCCATAGACGTCACGAGCGGCACGGTCGCTGCTTCGCTCAACGCCGCCAATTCCGAGCCAAACGTCGGGACAGAAGACACGGACGGACGAGACTCCGACGATGGGTGCGTGGCAACTTGCTCTGTGGTCGTCACCACGGGCGACACACCGGACGAGACCCCGACGCTCGTTGGTGGATCAGACGCGACGATCTCCATTAACGGCTCGCCGAATGGGTTGCTAGGAGGCGCAACAGTCGACGACGGCGTCGGCGCCTGCCGGGGGAGCGAGCCCATGAGCATGCTGGACGTGCGCGTGAACGTCTGGGATGGGCGGATGGGCGGAATCTTCCGTGACAGAAAGCTCGACGCTTCTTCCGTACCGGGGATGCCTTCGGAAAAGTCAATGGCAAAGTTTCGTGGCAGCAGCTTCTCCTCCGACACGAGGATACTCAAGGGGTTGAACCGAGGTCGGTATTCGCCGACGTTGTCCGATGCCCGCGGGATACAGAACGGGTCCTTCTTGAAGACGTCGGTCGCGCGCTTGTGGGACAGGTTGGGATTCAAGAACAACTCGCTGACTTCCCAAGTGCGCGCTTCGCCATACACGGGTGGGAGCACGTCGTCGTCGTGTTCGTTCTTCGTTGGTCGCGTCTGCGTCTCTTGCTTGCGTTCAATGGCTTCGCACACGAGCGCCAGCGACGGCGACGGCGACGGCTCGCGTTCAGGTTCTTCTTCCTGGTTTTCTTCCGTGGATCTCGTCACTTCGCCCGAGTCACTACTCACATCGTCGTCATCCTTCGCAGACGGCGCGCTCTCCGTGCTCGTCGCATCATCACTGCGCTCGGGCACGTCCTCGCTGCCGTCCTTGAGCGGCAGGACCACGGTGGGCGTCACGACCTGTCCGTCGTCATCGCACGGTGCCACGTCCATCGCGCCGACGAAAGCGACTTATGGGGGGATAGCCGCGCGAAGAGGGTCCCACACTCGACGTTGGCCGCAGGAAGACGCGGCGTGAATGTGAGCGAAGGCGCTGAATGCGTGGCGGCGTCTGAGTCGGCGGCCTGGCAGACGTCACGCCACTCGCCATCCACGAGCTCTTTTCAGCCAAGCCAGTCAAATGACGGTCCTACCCTTCGAATCCGATCGAATCTGCTGGATCAAGGGTATGTACTATTAGAGGTTTAAAAGAACAGAGATTAGATGGAAATGCGCAAAGAACGATCCATTCGCATGCAATGAGAGAGGTTCGGGATGCGCACTTCACGTCGGACTCGCCCAAGTCGGCGGCTCTTCGTCTTCTCGTCGGACGTTGACGAACAGAGCAACAGGAGAGAAGACGAACTCGAAAGAACGAAGAGGAGCGACGAGGAGCGAGAGAACGAGGAACCCACTGGACGAGGAGTCACACGTCACAGATCAGACCACATACTGTCTGTCTCATGCGGATGGCAATGGAGGACGAACGGAGGAACGCAGTGCAGTGGTGCTTTGACGACAGTACGCGTGTGACCGAGTGCGATGGGCAACGGCGCGTCGCACAAGCACCAGTATCAGGAGAGGCACTCGGATAGTCGGCTGAGTTCCATTCGGTTGGACGGTTCCACCGTCGTGGTGAATGGGCGAGGCGAGAGCAACACGGTGACGCTGCGATTGCCCTCACATCCGATGCACAGTGACGAGAATGGTCCGCATGCGGTGCGCATGCGTACGCGGTCGCTGCCGTTGCCTGACTCTGCGCGACTTCCCAATGCGCTTCAGCCTCTGCATCCGGTCAAGGAAACCAGAGAGGACGCGGTGAGCTCCTCGACGTCATCGCCTGGTGGTAGCAGCTACGACATCGTGGCGAGCCAAGAGAAGACGCCACGCCCTCAAGACGACGACGACGACTATGAAGATGAGCAATTTGAGGAAGAAGACCGGATTGAGTGGAAAAAGGCAGAGGCACTCGGATCTGGAAGCTACGGAACGGTAGGACATGCACGCTGTTCTGATCGAAAGCCACTCATTGATGGGTGGTATGCAGGTTTATCTAGCGCGAGATGAGAACACAGGCGCGTTGATGGCAGCAAAAGAGATTTTGGTGGCAGATGAGAGCGATGCGGACGTACAGAACGCGAGTCGTGAGGTTTCGCTGCTTCGTTCCCTGCATCACGAAAACATTGTCAGGTATCTCGGTAGTCGCCTCGATCTGCAGGCTCAAAAGCTTTACATCTTCACGGCAAGTCGTTCTGTCCCTTATCTATACGATACATCCGTGCTCACTACATCGTTTCTGTGTAGGAATGGGTACCAGGCGGGAACCTAGAGCAGAATCGCAAGCGTTTTGGTGGCAGTGAATTAGTGGTGCGCCGTTATGCTCGGCAGATTCTCCAGGGTGTCGCATATCTCCACTCCAAGAAGATCGTCCATCACGACATCAAGGTATAGCCCCGTACTGAAGCTCATTCGAGAGAATTTGCTCATTGATCGCTGGTTGTAGCCCTCGAATATCCTCGTGGATCAGTATGGAGTGGTTAAACTCGCCGATTTTGGCTCGTCGAGGCTCATGAGCACCAGCACGGTCGTCAATAACGAGTCTTTACGTGGTACGCCCAACTATATGGCCCCAGAA
>NSDO01000046.1:29650-42589 GCA_002286825.1 Lagenidium giganteum | reverse complement strand
CCTACGCTCTCATACTCATCGTGGTACTGTGGAGACAGCTCCTTTTCCTATGAGATCCTCGTTGTGGACGACTGCAGTACCGACCGCACCGTCGAAGTAGTGCAGACGGAGATCAAGACCTACACGGTCGATCGCATCCGTCTCCTCCGTCTGATGAAGAACCACGGCAAGGGAGGAGCTGTCCGCAAGGGCGTCATGCGCGCTCTGGGCGAGCGCATCCTTTTTGCCGACGCCGACAACGCCACGGAGATTCGTGACTATGCCAAGCTAGAGAGTGCTATGAACGAAGCCAAGATCGAGGGCGTGGTTGTGTGCGGTAGTCGTGCCCATTTGGAAGAACAAGCCATCGCCAAGGTCAGTGCAGAGTTTACCATGTGCCCTTGACACAGTGCTGATGACCATTGCTATGTAATCTTGTAGCGTCATCCACTGCGAAACTTGCTCATGCACGGCTTCCACGTCATCGTATCGGTGTTGGGCGTGAAGAGCATCCGTGATACACAGTGCGGCTTCAAGCTCTTTGACCGCGCCGCGGCTCGCCTCGTCTTCGCGCCCATGCACATTGAACGATGGGCGTTCGACGTCGAACTGCTCTACGTGGCTGCCCTGCGCAGTCTGGTTGTTAAGGTTCGTTCATGTATTCCGGTATTGATCTTGCGAGCCAGTCTCCTCACGACGGCGTGTCCTGTGGTGTAGGAGGTCGCTGTGCAGTGGCATGAAGTGCCAGGCTCGAAACTCAGTGTGGTCTCCGCCACRCTGACGATGCTGCGTGAACTCATCCTGATTCGTCTTTGCTACACGTTTGGCATCTGGAGAGTCGAAGACGGCGGTTTCCGTCTGAGTCGCATCCTCTGAGTCGCTCTCTCATTGCGTAGATCTGAATTGAATTGTCGATCGTTCATGCTTTCATTCATTCATTCTTTCTTTTGTTCTATGCTTTCGAGCCCTGAAACAATTTTAAACACCCCGGCGAGAGAACCATTGCGGGGTCTCCTCCGTGTCCTTCTCGCGTCGCTACAACAAAGTGTTAGTGTGCCGCTCCATCTCTCATCAATCCGGCCACACGTACGTGTTCAGACTTGCGATCGTGGTCGCGTTTCATCTTCTTCTTTGCTTTCTTCGGACTTGGCTCGTGACTCGATTTCATGATGAAATTGAGACGGCCATTGGGTTTCTGTTCGCTTTCGCGCGTTTTGTCCGAGTGTGGGCGACTGCTATGGTCAGTGCGACGCGAGTTTTCGTTCTTGTTCGTGGTTATCCATGTATCGAGCGTGTTTTTGGTCACTTTCTGCTTCTCCTTGAGGCCCTGGCGATGCTTCTGACGAGCTCGCTCCCACGAGCTTTTTCCCTCGCGCTTAAGGGACGAAGACGTATTGTCTCCCGACTGCTTCTTCTTCTCTTCTAACGCAAGGAACTCGTTGAGCGTCAATTTGTGGCTTGGCTTCTTTTTCTCTTCGACTTGGTCGACAAAAGCCGTCAGCTTCAGCTTGCTTGGTGACCGTCCGTCTCTGCCGTACTCGCGACGCTTGCCACTCGGAGACGCGTGTGCTTTGTGTGGTCGCGAGGCATGACGATCGTCAACCTCCACGTTGCGCTTCTTGGAGCCACTGGGCGGCGTCAGGTCGATGCGTGGCCGCTTCTTTTGGGGTGACTTGAGACTGCGCTCGAACGAGTCGGGTCGCGAGGCTTCGGACAGTGGCTTGGCTTTAAAGAACGACGAGATGACACGAGTGTTTTGAGCTGCTCGCTCTGTTGCCATCTTCTTCTTCACGTTTGCCATCGACTTGGCAAACACCTGTGTCATATTAATCAATGAGTGATTAGCACGAGTAGCGCAACCAGCTGATTAATCGAGACTCACGCTTTTCATGCCCTCGTTCAAGCGATCCGCGCGTGTTTTCCCGTTCACACGCCCGTCGACAAGATGGAACGTCCGGATCTTGCGCCACTTGGCATCTACCACGTCCAGCATCATCAGTATCACTGCATTGCATCGCATGCAAAGAAGCTCTCGTACTCGGTGCCGTGAGTTCTTCGCCTCGTCGATTGAGCTTGCGCTTGATCATCTGCGTCACTGGCAAACTGCACCAGCACATGCTCAGTGTCTCCTCCATTCATCATTCTATCCCAGCAAGCCAGCGTACATCTCTTGTGTATCGAGTCGCAATGGGTACTCGACGTTCTCGCTCGTGACGCTCAACACCTTGGCCGTGTGGTGTCCGCGCGGGTCGCCAAAGACAAAGGCCATGGAGTAGTACTCGATGGTGTCGCCCGGGAAGAGCTTCTCATGGCCCAGATCCGCCTTGGTGAGCGCCGCCGCCGTGGCCACGACGTCAATCTCCACGTCGCTCTCCGTCTCCGACAGCATGCTCCATCCACTTGTGACGTCAAGTTAACTTAGGTGGCCCAAACCAAAAACGGGTTGGCGGGAACCTGAATGGGTCAGAGGGTACTAAACCCGTATATAAAACCCACCCTTTACTCGCCAGTGCCGACGTGAACCCATTTGCGTGGAAGTGCGGGACGACAATGGCGTCGACGCTCGTGGTCTTTGACTATGACTGGTCGCTCGTGAATGAGAACTCGGACACCTTCATCTTCAAGCTGCTTTGTCCGGAGCTGCTGGACGAACTGTCGTCGCGACTGGAGCAGCAGCCGTCGTGGACGCGCGTCATGGACGATCTGCTCGGAGAGCTCCACTCGCGGCAGCCGCACGTCACGCCGCGCGACATCAAAGCCACGCTCGCACAGGTCCCAATCCTCCCTCGTATGCTGGATGCAGTCCGGTTGGCTGTGGAGACCCATGGCGCCACGGTCAAGATCGTGAGTGACGCCAACTCGGTGTACATCCAGAGTATGCTCGATCATCATCAACTGCACGAGCATATCACTGAGGTGGTGACGAATCCGGCCGCGTTTGAAGCGGATAGCTCTCGTCTTCGAGTGCGTCCATACCATCCACTGGAAGAGGAGCCGCATGGATGTCCATTATGTCCGAAGAACATGTGCAAAGGTGAGAGTGAGGAGGAGGATACGCACGTGCAGGGTGGACTCGTCACGAGGCTAACACAAGGGTATTTCTGTCTCGTGTAGGTCGCATTCTCGATAGAATCCATCGTGCCAAGGCCTACGACCGCGTCATCTACATTGGAGACGGTCCTGGCGACTTTTGTGCCGCTCTTCGACTGACCAGGTGCGCATAATGCTCGATTACTTCGACGGAATCGTGTAAAGTCATACTGAGGATCGCGTTGTGCTCCTAGCGACGACGTCGTGTTGGCGCGCGCGGACGAAGAGGACGGCAAGAAGTACGGCTTGCTCAAACGACTCATTGCCAATGCCGAGCAAGTCCAGGCCCGTGTCGTTCAGTGGCGATCGGGAGAGGACGTCTACGCCACGTTCGAGAGCGAGTTCCAGAAGGAGTAGACGCAAGAGACGAGCGTTCATTCCTAAGCAAACGTCCAACGAGAAGTCCATTGGCACAATAGAAATGACGCGCTAGTCTGATACTCAACTCATCAATAGAAGCGTCGATCCTAGCCAATCGGCGCATCCCCCTTTGTGGTGAGTCACTCGTAACGACGAGATTCGCCCTCGCACCACACACCAAGGTCTCTTTCCGATGCAACTCAAGGCGCCGTCGACGCTCGTGATCTTCGACTACGATGGCTCGCTCGTGAACGATGACTCGGACGTGTTCCTCTACAAGCGGCTTTGTCCAGAGCTCGGGGAGAAGCTCCTGGTGCGCATGGAATACGAGCCAGCTTGGCCGCCCGTCGTGGACGAGATCCTCGGCGAGTTTCACGAAAAGGAACCGCATGTCACCCCTCGAGATATTGAGGACGCGCTCGCACAGATCCCCATCCTCCCTCGTATGCTGGACGCTCTGCGACTCGCTGTGGACGAGCATGGGGCCACCGTCAACGTCATCAGCGACTCGAATGTGTTCTTTATCCGTAGTATGCTCGAGCATCGAGGGCTCACTGCGTACGTGTCTGAGGTGTTTGCGAACCCTGTTGAGTTTGAAACGGATCCGACACGTCTCCGAGTTCGCTTGTATCATCCTGAGACCGAGAAACCGCATGGATGCGCTTTGTGTCCCAAGAACATGTGCAAAGGTGCGTGAAAGTGTCGAGAAAAAGGCACGCAGTGCACCTGAAACACAGTCAACTTGTAGGAAGCATCCTCGATGGGATCCGCGCCAAGACAGCCTTTGATCGAGTGGTCTATGTTGGTGATGGTAAAGGCGACTTTTGTCCAGCTCTGCGACTGACAAGGTGAGAAAAAGCATCAACAGATTGGTCGCTTCATACAGGGCTGACGCTTGAGGGTGCAGCAACGACGTCGTGCTGGCTCGCATCATTGACCCAGATGGCAAACCGTGTGAGCTTCTTCGCCGCCTTACGGTACATGCTGATCAGGTCCGAGCGCGCGTGGTCCCCTGGGACTCAGGAGAAGACGTCTTTCGATTCATCCATGAAGAACTGATAGCGCAGTAGTCAGTGCCCTTGAGATAATAATCAATGCTCCTTCGTTGATGAGTCGGGCCCCACGAATCGTCGATCGGAATGGGTTCATGCTTGCGACAGATGTTCTTGAGACTCAACACGAGTCTTTTGAGTCATGATGGACTCAACACCCCAAGCGACATGTTCTGTCCATCACGAGTAGCAAGGGATAGTAGCAAGCTGTGTGTTCTCACTCTTCATCTTACCTCGTCACCACCATGTCTGCCTCTCCATCGACGCTGATCATCTTCGACTATGACCTCTCACTGGTGAACGATGACTCGGACCAGTTCATCTACAAACAGCTCTGTCCAGAGCTCTTGATGGACATCTTCAAGCGGATGAAGCAGGATTCCAAGTACATTCCCAAGGTCGACGACGTCCTAGAAGAGCTCCATGAGCGTCGACCAGAGCTGACTGAGAACGAGATCAGACAGGCACTGGCGGAGATCCCCGTGCTTCCTCGCATGCTCGACGCAGTGCGACGCGCTGCTGACACACATGGCGCCTCAGTCAAGATCATCAGTGACGCCAACACCGTCTACATTCAGAGCATGCTGGATCACCACCAGCTGAACAGTCATATCACAGAGGTCTACACGAATCCATCCGCATTTGACACTGACAAGCCAAGGCTGCGCTACCAGTCGTACCATCCAGAGCACGAAAAGCCTCATGGCTGCGAGCATTGTCCTACGAATATGTGCAAAGGTGCGTATCACTCGATGTAAGGCTGCAAGAAACATCGTTCTCACGTGGACAATGCAACTAGGACGAATCCTCGATGATCTTCGTAACAACTCGCCAGTTGACCGCATCATTTACGTCGGCGATGGCAAAGGGGACTTTTGCCCAGCGCTTCGACTTACCAGGTGAGCATAGCTGCTGCTGCTGTTGTCTCTTACATATCGACTGATAGTGCATTTGACAGTCGTGACACGATCCTGGCTCGAGCAAACGACGAGGACGGCAAGTCTTATGGGCTCTTGGAGCGACTCGTCGAATATTCTGGTCAAGTCCAAGCACAAGTCGTAACCTGGCGAACAGGAGAAGATGTATACGAGTACTTCGAACGAGCTCTGACTAGCACAACCGAATATTCGTGATTCATTGTAATAGATCATCCATTCTCTCACATTCACAATGTGTGCGCGAACTCGACGAACCAGTCCAGGCTCTCTGGGTTCCGCAGAGCACTCGAATTGCCCACAGGCTTGCCGTCAATGATTTTCTTCACCGTCAGTTCCACCTTCTTGCCACTAACAGTGTAAGGGATGTCCGGACAACCCACAACCATCGCTGGCACGTGACGTGGCGAAGCCTGCTCTCGAATGGCACGGCAGATCTGCTTCTGAAGRGCAGGAGTGCAATCAACACCAGCTTCCATGACCACGAAGAGCAGGATGCGGACATCTGGTGTGCCATCCTTCAGCGTGATACTCTGTCCAACGACAATCGAATCGGCAAGTTCACTCATCTTTTCCGTGATCTTGTAGATATCAGCAGTACCAATTCGAACACCACCTATGATGGAAGTCAATGTGATTAGACAAAGCTGACCTTGTGAGGAGATAATACATACTGAAGCATACCTGGGTTCAAGGTTGCATCCGATCGGCCATGAATAATGATACCGTTGTGCTTGGTCACTTCGGCAAAGTCACCGTGACGCCAGATGTTCGGGAACACGTCAAAGTCTGTGGGGAGACGCATGGAGATCAGTATACAGTATACCTCATTGCACAACAAAGTAACTCACAGGCACCGAAGTACTTGGATCCATCCGTATCGTTCCAGAAGTGAAGCGGCATCGATGGGAATGGCTTCAAGCACACAAGTTCACCCTGGGTCTGGTGAATATCCTTGCCATTGTCATCATAGATGTGGACATCTAGACCGAGACCACGGATCTGCAACTCACCATCACGAACTGTCGAAGCAAAATACAATCAGTTTCTGAAAAGCAAAGTGAAAGTAGCAGTTCATCCTATCAATACCTGGCAAGTTGGAGCAACCAAGCGCGAAGCAGCCGTTCAGATCTGTGCCACCACTGATGGACGCAAATTGCGCGTCATTCTTGATGTCTTCATAAACGAACTTGAAGATGTTCGTGCTGGCAGGAGAGCCAGTCGAGGCAATCGCGCGAAGCTTCGAAAGGTTGTACTCCTTGCCAGGACGGCAGCCAGAGTCCATCACCGCCGCGAGATAACGCGCGCTTGTTCCGAAGACAGTCACACCAACATTCTATGTTTACGGCCATGTTAGATCACTCTGTCTAATGAGTATGACGATCGGATTTATGACTTACCTGAGCAAACTCCCACAATGCTCCAGCAGACGGATAGAGTGGGTTTCCATCGAAAAGGACGACAGTTGCGCCGACACCAAGCGCGCTCACGAGCCAGTTCCACATCATCCACCTAGAAATCATGCAAGACATCAATCAGTATGGAAACAGGATGAATCAAAGCAGTCGTTGCTTTACGAACCCAGTGGTCGTATAATAGAAGACGCGGTCATCTCGTGATACATTGAGATGCTGCATCACCGAAAGAGGTGAGTGGGTATCTGGCAAGAATATCATCAATAGAAGCACGTACCAGCATGTGCTCCTTGAGATGGTTCAAAAGGACACCTGGGCCTTGCACCAAGCACTTTGGCAGTCCTGTCGTACCACTGCTGTACATGATGTAAACAGGATGGTCGAACGGCAACTGGGCAAAGTTGATCGAGTCCACCGACTCGGTCTGACCCTGCTTAAGGAACTGGTCCAAGTACACGGCGTTGCGGACCTTGGACAAGTCCAGGTCGTGGCCTGGGTGAATCGAATATCGGAAGATGACGACATGCTCGACGCTTGGGAGCTTGTCGATGATCTCCTTGAGCTGTGGCAAATTGTCGACGCGGTTTCCCTTGTAGAAGTATCCATCCGAAGCAAACACGATCTTTGGTGTGATCTGCGCAAAGCGATCAAGCACGCCCTGCGACCCGAAGTCAGGCGAGCAACTGGACCAAATGGCTCCGAGACTGTGCAAACAAACAAGTTAATAGGAAGTCCAAAAACGATCTGGAGAACCTTCACGAACCTTGTCGCGGCGAGCATACCAATGATGGTTTCTGGCAAGTTTGGAGTGTACGCCACAACACGATCGCCCACACCAACTCCGACTTGTTCAAGACGCTTGGCGAGCTGTGCGACGCGTTGGTAGAGCTCTTTGTACGTGATAGTGACCTCATGGTTGCTCGTCTCGCCCTTGAAGATGATCGCTGGGTGATCATCGCGGAAGCG
The DNA here is from genome assembly GCA_002286825.1 of Lagenidium giganteum. Lineage (NCBI taxonomy): Eukaryota > Oomycota > Peronosporomycetes > Pythiales > Pythiaceae > Lagenidium > Lagenidium giganteum. The sequence goes on along the minus strand of NSDO01000046.1, from coordinate 34,792 downwards.
CAAGAGGTTCTCAGCGAAGTTCAAGCGACTACCCACGAAGAACTTGGCTCCTGGCATCTTGGTAACATCGTCAATGACCTGGTAACATTGACATCGCAGTCAGTTGTGGAATCCATCTGCATTGGCCTAAAGGTGTACCCACCTGCTGATGTGGCTTCGATGACACCATGCCCGTGTACTTCCAGCACTACCACCACCATAGTGTGTCAGCTTCATCAAATGCACCACGATGTGTCAGACGATACGTACTTCCTCCCAGAACTGTTCCACGTTGTCCACCGACCACTGCCACAGCTCATTTGGCTCTGCAAGCGACAACCTGCAAGATTCCGTCAGGCCCTTTCCAACCAATTCCACGAAGCCATCACACGATCGACATACCCGTGCTTTTCGTTCACAATCTTGGTGAAGCGCGTCCAATGCGATGTTTCCAGAAGCGCCTGCGATGGCTTCCACACTACAAATGCATTGCAACCCACGTCAGTTTCCAAGAGCTACTCAGGAGCTCTTCGTGCTGTCCATACAAACGCTGCGGTCGCTGGCCTTGGGCGTGGCCTGGCGCTTGGTTGGACTCACAGGTCCGTCAATTGTCGTCGTTGCCGTCATGTCTGCGTTCACTGGAGAGAGTTCGTCGCTCTTGCGCTTTCCCATCGGCATGCCAACTGCCGTCCACTCCGTCCGCTCAACACGTCAAACACCGCACGTCTGTCGATGAATCGCACCTAGTCGAGCCAACACAGTACATATTTCCGTCGACAAAACCCACATTGTATTATAGAGGTTTGGCCAACCGCAAGAGCCACTCGTCGGTCAAAGATGATTCGTAGTGATCTTTTTGTACAGGGTATTCAGACTCCTCTCCGTTTCCCGCTTTCCGTTGGTGATGACGAAAATGGAAGCTTGAAGTTGGCAATGACGTCATGGCCCTCAACAGAATGATGGCGAGACGATTCGTCTACAGACGTCGATGACGCGCACAACGACATGCGTCATCCAAGCACCACCAGACAGTGGACTGGTCTCACCAATTATCATACGTCAGTCGATCGATACATTTTCTTATATATATGTACGAGGAGCTCCTCGTCGTCTATACTGGCACGGTTGTGCTGCGGGTGCTGTTGTTGTTGCTGTTGCTGTTGAGGAGGCTGTTGTTCAGGCTGTTGGTGAGGCTGCTGCTGAGGCCGGTGCTGTTGGGGCGGCTGCCGCGATTCCGCAGGCGGCCGAATGCGGTGGCCTGCGCAATGGAGAAGAGCGTGGGGCGAGCACGACGCGCGCCTGGAGGTGCCGCCATGGAGTTGCTGGTCACGTGCTCCTGCACACCACGCAGCAGAGTCGTGAAGCTCGCGTTGAAGCCGAGTTCCGGCGTGAAATGCAAAAGGTTTGTGCGTGAGAGCGTGTAGAGCTTGTCGGGCTTGAGCTCGAGGTCGTTGAGCATGATCGGAAGGATCGGACGGCCCTTGTCCTCTGCGAACGCAAGCTGATCTCGTACGAGCTCACTCTCGGTCGTGCGACTCGAGATGATCACGATAAAGCAGGAGCACTTGAGGATCGCCTCCTTGGCCAAGTGGATACGCTCCTGCATGTCGGACAAGCCCTGCGCACCATCCAAGAAGCAGTAGACACCGCTCTCCGACAGTCGCTCATAGATGCGTTGCGTGAAGGCACCGTGCTGGTCACCATGCGAAATAAAGACGAACTCTTCAGTGACGGTTGCAATATCCAGCTCCGCGATGCTCGCAGGATCGATCAGTGTTGGATTGGACTCGTTGTGACGACGTCGATTGCCGCGTCGGATCATTTCCTTGCGACGATTCTCAATCTCATCACGAACGCCATCAAGCAAAAGACGGAACTGCGCCGAATAGCGAGCCTCGTCGTACGTGTAAGTGATGTTGCGCTTGTTCTCGTTGTTCACGGAAAGGATCGACGGCTCGAAAGGCACCATCTGACGCGTGTAGAGGTACACCTGCAGCTCTTCAGTGATCGCAGCGCGCTCAGTTGAAATGGCCATGATAGGTGTGCCACACTCCTTCGCCAGGGCGAGTTCCTTCAAACACCACTCAGAGCTTGCGTAGTCTTCAGTCAGGATACACACGACAACCGCGGCGTTCTTGATACCACGCGCGATCTCCTCCCGCCACACAGAGCCACCGCCAATGCCACTTGGATCCACTACAAAGCAATGCATGGTTAGTCAATTGAACAGCATATACATCTTGTATCAGTGCAAAATACGTACTCTGATCAAGCCACGTCGTGATACTAGCATCTTCAAGACTCTTGCGCAGCTTACGAGCAAACTCAGCGTGCGAGTGTGTGTAGCTGATCATCACATCACGGTTGCCAGCAGCACGCTTGATCTCGAATTGGAGCTTGGTGGATGTTGTGCAATCAACAGGACGGAAACCATCCATGTTGGTGCGCATAATATCAGCGCCACACAAAAGCAATGCGAGCGCAGACGTCTCGTTCTCACACTTCATAGCCAAGTGCAATGGCGTATCACCGTTCGGCATCTCGTCGTTGATGTTGGCACCATGGCGCACAAGCTCCTCAAAGATCTCCTTGGTCACATTCGAGGCCTGAGCAGCACAGAGAATTGGCGTCATGTAGAGGTTATCACGGATGTGTGGGTCAGTCGCCTCGTTCTCCAACAACGCACGAACAACATTGGCTCGGTTCACACGGGCGGCCCAGTGCAGAGGAGTACGACCCTGAACATCCTGGAAGTTTGGGTCAGCGCCAGCTTTCAAGAGCAATTCAACCGCCTCCAAGGCTCCATTGATGGCACCCCAGTGCAACGGCGTTCGTCGGTTCAGTCCCGAGTAACCATGCTCACCAACGCAGTTTGGATCAGCGCCACGCTTGAGCAGTTTCTTAACGTGATGTACGTCGTTGCTAGCAGCCGCAGTGTGCAATGGCGTCAAGGCCACGTCACCACCCCACTTTTCCAACTCGTGAGCAACAGGGATGTTGTCTCGAAGGTACGCGAGCTGGAGCACAGTGAGCGTGTTGAGACGTCCTGGATCAGGGACTTCCAGGTGGTTAGCACCAGCTTCCAGCAACAGAGACACAATCTCAGGATTCTCAGCCACAAAGAGCGGCGGTACACGTTCAGACGAGATCGACGATTGCGATCGCAGATTCACATCCGCTCCGTTGCGAATGAGCCACTCAACAGCGTTGATCTGACCCGTCGAAACGGCACAATGCAGCGGAGTCACCAGCGTGGTCTTGAAGATGGACACGGCGGCTTCTTCTCCAGCAAGAGCTGGGTTGGAGATAAAGTGCTGGGCAAAGTACCAGAAAATATCTCCACTGCTGAATCGCATGCGCGCCACCTTGTCATAGCTGTTAACCTTCAAGCCAGCCTTCAGCAACATGTCCATAACCGCAATGTTCCCGTGGTAAGCGGCCATGTGCAGTGGGTTCTTTTTGGATCGACTGAAGATCTTGAAGAAAATCGAGGCGTTGGTGTACATGTCATCTGCGAAATCGTCGCCGAGACGACTCTGCGCGTAGGTCAAGATACTCTCAATCTCGCGCAGATTGCCGAGCTCGGTCTCCTTGAATAGTCTCTTGCGAATATCACTGATCACTCGGCTACGCTCTGTACGGTACCGACTGCGTCGACGAGCCAATCGCGAGCGCACGTCACCCGTCTGGTCGGACTCCTTGAACGCTCCGAGCTGCATCTTGAGGTGTTCGCGGAAGCGAGCAAAGTACGTCAACTCGACGAACGCGGCGATGAAAGAGATCACGGCAAAGACAGCGTAAACCTGGACTCGACCGAGGCTACAGTTGAAGTTGTCGCCGTTGAAGAAGCTGTACACAAAGTACAGGAACACGACTGCATTTCCGACGAGCACAACGACTGCCACGAGCTCACACGCCTGCAGATACAAAGATCGCTTGACCTTGCTCTTCCCAAGCTCATTGCCGAGGCGGAGTTCGCGCTTGAAAGGCTCACAGGCGCGCAACCCAGACGCTGGCAATCCGATCATGATCATAATGGGCAGCATATGGTACACCATCACGGCGTATGCAACGACTGTGTTACAGCTGCGGCACGACTCCGCATCACACTTCGATTCCTTGAACTTGAGGTATTCGTACACACTCGGCACGTACACGCCACCGTCGTCAATGTCCTTGCCAAGCCAGTAGACGAGAATGCCCACAATGTCGATAAGCGCAATGAACATCATAATGTTGAGCAGTCGATGCGCAAAGTACGAGTTGGACTGGTAGCCTCGTCCAAGGAGGCAATGCGGCAGCTTGCGTGGCTCGCCACGTGGCTGGAGCGTCTTGGTCGAGTTGTCCGTCTCCTCGAGGTAGCCGCTCGCCTGACCCTTCTTGGCGCGTCGCTTGATGAATCCCTTGGCRATCTGCAGTGCGGCCGCCGTGGCGGCGTCATCCGTCCGACTGGACGGCGGACTCTCTTGCTGCGTGTCGCTGCTTTCGTCGTCGGGAATGGGCTCGGGCGACGGCGGCCGGTGCATGCGCGGCGACGGCAGGATCTCATGGTAGTCGGTGGTGGTGGTCTCCATGGCGCGCCCTTCGCGTTCGCGTTCGCGTCGACGGCAAGTCACTGGCCACGTACGCCACGAGTCAAGTAGTGAAGCGGGTCCACGCGGCACGGAGCTCGAGCCAAATGAGATGCAGACGACTCGGCGGCCGTCATCAAGCGATTGTGCTTTCGACAAAGCGTCAGACCAGCCAGTGCACGCGAATCGCGTGATGTGATTGGTTAAAAAGGGTGTGGAAAGGACATTCATTGGTGGAAATCGAAATTTTGGCCGCTTCTTCCAGTCGGTGGCGCGAGAAACGCTTGTGGGTGCGTGAACAAGACTGGAAAAAGGCACCCACGCAGCAGATCTATTGTGTCTCATCAGGTGAGTCGAGCGCACACACGCACACACACACACACACACACACACACACACACACACACACATACGCAGCGTCGGTGTCGCTCGCTCGGTGTGTGTGAACAAGCTCCGTGTGAACCAGCTCACTGGATGTTCGGGTGGCGCAACCCCACGACCCTCTCTTCAATACAAGGCGGTATGTGTCTGAGTCGACTCAGATTCGTCTCAGACTCAGCGCACGCAATGACCGTAACGTGGTGATGGGCGC
>NSDO01000521.1:2574-34702 GCA_002286825.1 Lagenidium giganteum | reverse complement strand
TAATACACTTCTAGCCGTGATCACTCATTGTTCTGACCACTATGTGGTGACACGTTGGAGGCGGGATCTCGACAGCCACGGCGCGCACGACAGCGCAGTTGGTACGAGCAGATTCGTCTGTGTGTGATGATCGCCGACTGCCTCCTTGTCACACGCAAAACGAAGTACAGTTCGCGAAAGAACTAAAAAATCACTTCACGAAACGTTTTGTCCCGCACTTTAGCATCAACGGGTTCCTCAACGTCTGGCGCATTCGGAATCATTGCGTCTGTGTGCCGAATCGAAGTCCACGCGGAGTTTCCTGGTGGAGCTACACTTCTGCACCATACTGTACAGAATATATTGTGAACGGTCACAATTAATCACTGTATTGCTTAAAATTACGGATCATGGGCTGGTGACTTCGATTCGCCACATCGACCAAGATGACATCCAAGGACGTCGCCAACCGGTGGCTGTTTCCCGACTTGCGCGAGCATGTGCTGCGCCGTCCTGAAGCCAATGGTGAAGGAAATACATTCAAAACACCGTCGATGCGAGACGGAGGCATCTCGTGGGAGACAGAGCGCAAGCTGCGGTTCACAACGTGCGCGTTCGTCGAAGACCTGGCGCAGGTCTTGGAGATGCCGTCGGCCCCAGCCGTCACCGCGCAGCTTTATGTGCAGCGCTTCTACATGATGCACTCGTTCTCTCAGCACGATCGCTTCCTCGTTGCCACGGCCGCCGTGTTCCTCGCCGGCAAGATGGAAGAGTTTCCGATCAAAGTGCGCCTCGTGACCGAGTGCTCGCTCTTCCTGCTGAACTGCAAACCCGAGCAGCCCCGTGAGCAGATCCGCGCCAAGCCAGCGAGCAAGAAGCGCAAGCCATCGCTTGGTCATACGGGCGACGGCAAGCCTGGCGATGGCCCGACGGGATCCTCGCTCAGCAACAACCCAGAAGCGGCGCATGTCAAGCACTTGGACTGTCTCAATGCCCTGCTCGAGGTCATTGACGTTGGCGTCGTCGAGAGCACTTCAGCCAAAGTGCTGTTGATGGAGCGCATTTTGCTACAGACCATCGCGTTTGATCTGGCACTACCAGAGCCGTTCTCGTACGTGGCGCCCGCCATGCACAAGGTGTTCACGCTGGAAGCCATGCACTTCAACGTGACGCACAGTGGCATTCGCGCGACGGCGTTCTTGTTCTTGGCTGATGCCGTCAAGAGTACGCTGACCATGGCGTTCAATGCCAATGAGTTGGCCATTGGCGCGGTCTACTTGGCGTGTCTACATCTGAACCAAGTGAGTCGCAATGTTGCCACTGCCCAGAATGAACCGTGGTGGAGTGTGTGGGGATTGTCCGCTGCTGACTTGGAAGGTAATACGTCGATTTCTCGCACGGTATCGAGCGTTTGCTGATTTGTACTACTTGTAGACGTGGCGCGAGCACTGTTATGGATGTATGAGGACGAGCAGGGCGTGAAGAAGCCTAACTTGAGCGATGGACTGCGGGAGCTGTGGGATCGCTATCGACCGGATCAGAACATGCCAGACCTCGAGTTCATCAAAAAGCTGGACGCAAATCTGATTGCCGAGTAAATGATGTCAACACGACTACCAGGCAGGCGCCGGTGTATTTGTCTCCCTACAGCACGAGCTTACACCCACGAGCGCGACGGGCGTGGGTTCTCTAGCAGACTCTTGATGTACATCACCTGGAACAAGCAAATGGCGACGTAGATGAAGCATTCGAGCGAGCCATAGAAGGCAACGCGCTTGCTGGTGCTGTCTTCGACTGCACGACACGCGCCATATTAGACTCCAACACCGAGGACATGGCCATGTGATCAGACCACTCACTCTTGATATTACGCGCTGTGCGAATGTGCTGCAGTCGCTGCTCGGACTCGAGCTCACCGAGACGCACATCCAAATGCGACGCATACTTGGCGAGAATGCTCACATGCTCGCGCTCGACCGGATGTTGGGATTTCAGTGTGTTGGTCACGTGCGTCACCAACTTGCCATCCGAGTCCGAGTTAATGAAGCACAGCTCGTGCACACCGACAATCCTGTCAACATCCACGTCACCGACACGTCGTGCCACCAAACGCGCACTCATTAACACAACACTTACGACGGGTGCACTTCATACTGGCCTTCAGCATCTCCAAACCGACGATAGATGGTCGCGCCTTCAGGATTCTTGATCTGTTGGATACAACCTCGCTATTAGAAACCAATGCCAGGACCCGAACGTGTCCCCCTTCGTACCTCAAGATCAATATGCGAATCCGCTGACGACACGACGTACGCACCGCTGATCTCGTCCCCAGTGAACTTGGCGTCCTGGTAGAAGCATTCCTTCTGCTTGGGATAGACAAAGAACGTTAAGCCTTCCGACGGGTCGAAGTCGAAGAGCTCCACTTTGCGGTTCTTGGGCTCGTATGGCTGCGCCGCCTGCGTCGGTGAGTTCTCTTCCTCGGGCGCGTCGTTCTCGTGGTACGGATCGAACTCGGCATCTTCCTTCACCATTTCCTGCGGGGGCTCCTCATCGTCGTCGTCCGTGGCGACCGCCGGCGTGACCGCTGCTGCAGCCATCGTCGTGGGTTCCGGCGACAACGTCGAAGGCGTCACTGCGGGGGACACGGTCGTGGGCGCAGGTGTCGGTGTGGTTGCATCCTCCGCAGCCACCGCAATGCCCACTGCACATACCAGCGCCAGCGCCACCACCGACAGCCGCATCATCGTCATCCGCTGCGGTTGGCTCTTCATGGTCGCTCCACTCTGATCTGCATCAAAGGCACCCGCTCGATCTTTTGACCTGGATGTTCGTAACAGTTGACGTGTTCCAACAATTAACGGTTATTGGTGGTGGGTGGAGTCAGCAGGCATGGCAACACCAACGGCTAAAGCAGCAATGGACCCAACTGAGCTCGTGCGTGCGTCGACGGCGCGTGTGGTGGCGCAGGCCAAGCACGTGCGCATCGATGAGGATGCTGCTGATCGACTGGCCATTAAGCTGGTATGAAAATGTTGTTGTTGTCGTGATCGTTGCAATGGATGTCGTCTGATGATAATGCACGCACACGTCTACAGGGCCAGCGTTTGCAAGACAGCGAACAAGGCTTCGTGACGTGGGACAGCGGAGACTTCCATTACTTTGCAGACATTGAACAGGATGGTCCGCTCACGTGCCAGTACGTGTTTGTGCTGGACGCGCTCAACTTTTGCTTCTGGCCCACCGAAAAGTACGTAGCTCGTGGTCACGATTGCGGCATTGAGCTTTGTGACTGAGTTTGGTTGCTGTTGTTGCTGCTGCTGTCTATCTCTCTGATTCGCATAGCATGGAATATGAACACTTGGCACGTGGCCTCAAGAACGCGTTGCTGCAGGATGAACATGCGCTCGACGCCAAGAGCCTGATGGCAGTGACGGATGAACAGCTCACGGCGTGGTTCCACCCGTTCACGCCACCACAATTGCAGGAGCGCAAGCGCAAGATCCAGGAGCTTGGTGAAGTGCTCGACCATTTCTTCGGTGGCTACGCACTCAACCTGCTCAAGCAGGCCAATAACTCGGCGGTCGAGCTCGTGCGTCTCGTCCTCGCACACTTGCCTGGGTTCCGAGACCATGCCGTGTACAAGGGCGAGCAGGTGCACTTTTACAAACGCGCTCAAATCCTTGTCGGTGACGTCTGGGCTGCGTATGGACGTCGCTCGGAGGGCCTGGCATCGTTCCCAGACATCGGCAAGCTCACCATGTTCGCCGATTATCGCGTCCCTCAAGTTCTGCGCCCTGAGGGCGTCATGGTCTACTCGCCAGCGCTTGCTGAGATGGTGGACAACCACAAAGTGATCGAGTTTGGCTCTGAGGTACGTAACATCCCAGACCCACGCACGTGGACAACTGGTTTACTTGGGACGTTGTGTCATTTCCAGATGGAATCCGAAATCCGGGCCGCCACGATCCAAGCTGTGGAGCTCGTGCACGCCAAGATGACTGCGCGTGGCTACCAACTGCGTGTCATTGAGCTCGACTGGCTGCTTTGGCAGATCGGTGAAGACGCCAAGGACACGTTGAAGCCGCACCACCGCGTGCTCACTGTGTTTTATTGATCTCCAAATCTAAACACACACCACCTTTTTGTGTCAATAAAGCATTGTGTGTGTTGCACACAAGTGCTGCGCTACCTTCGTGCAACCGCCCGTTTGTGCGTGTCTTGGAAGGCCCTCGTGCCCTGACAACCAAACGCTTGTCGACGGCGCCGGCGAGAATGCTCACTCGCGTTGCGTTGCGGAGCGCGCTGCATGCGCGCCAGGCGGCGCGTCCCGTTGGCGCCAACACACAGGCTGCTCGGCGCCGCGTGTTCTCGGCGCAGGCAGAGTCCAAGACTCTGTCCATTGCCGACAAGGTCGGCCGCGATGTGAAGCTGGTCGTGATCCCACGCGAAGTGCGTCGCCAGACGCGACTCCGCACGGCGGCGACCTCCGCGACCGTGCGCACCATGTCGCTGCCTTCGAAGATCGCGCTGACGATGCTGGGCGTTGGTGTGGCTGGACCGATCATCTGGCACTTCGTGTTGGACGACGCCACGCGCACCAAGGTCACGGATGCCCTGGACAAGACGCCCCTTGGCGACGTGTATGCGCTGGTGGCCAAGAAGGTGGAAGAGCTCGTCTCTCCGTTCACGGAGCCATCGAAGACCAAGCTGCTGCCGGTATGTGCGCAATTGCGGTGGACGTTGATGAGGCAAGGATGCTAATGACTCGTTGGGATTGTTGGTGTTGCTCGCAGGATTGGCCAATTCCGGAAGTGCCACCAAACACACCGCCAGTACCAGTGCTTGTGATCGATCTGGAAGACACGCTGGTGCACTCGGAATGGAGCGTACGTACCGTTGTTTGGAGAATGTCGAACGCCGCGATTTATGGGAGGTTTGACGGAACGATGCTTCATGCTGGGCTGTATGCAGCGCAAGCACGGCTGGCGCCATGCCAAGCGCCCTGGTGTCGACGAGTTCCTCGAGACACTGTGCCAGTACTACGAAATCGTCATCTTCTCGCAGAATTACTTCGCCGATGAAACAGTGCTGAAGCTGGACCCAAAGGTGACTGCAGCGCAACTTGCAGCTTGGATGAATGCCGAGCCTCTTGCTTACACACACAACTGTGATCGTCCATTATAGCGTTGCGCGTTGCACGTGCTGTCTCGCGATGCCACGCGTTACTACAAGGGCTCGCACGTCAAGGATCTCTCGAATCTGAACCGTGATCTGCGTCAAACCGTGATCATCGACGACGACCCCAACGCGTATCAGTTGCAGCCAGAGAACGCGATTCCAATTAAGCCGTTCACCAACGGCCGTGACCGCGAGGACCATGAGCTCACGGATCTCATTCCATTCCTCAAGGCACTGGCGATGGAGCGCTTGCCCGACTTCCGAACTGTGCTGGCCGAGTTCCGTGACGACGATGGTGTGGTGCGTGACCTGCCAGCCAAGTACGCCGCCCGCGTGCGTGCCCTTGAGATGCAGAAGGCTCAGGAAAAGCAGAAGGGTCTGGGTGGCTTCATCCGTGGCAGATTATCCCACCGCCCATCCAACACGAGCAACGGCAGCGGCTTCTAGACCCCCATTAAGCGCTCTCCCGGCCTCGCAACAGAGCGTACTGTCATCACAAGCGATAATTCTTGACAGCATGTACACCGTTTACACTTCATCACCTTGCTTGAGTCTAAAGTATGCATCGAACGATCAGTTCTACAGCGTCGCAGTTCCCAGGTTCATTTGCTCTCGGCCATCTGAACTAGCACTTCTGAACTGGCGCAGCACTATTAGCTGTATTAAACTATGCAAGTGTTTCATCGTTTCGACCGCCAGCTGAAAAGATCAGGTTTTCAATGGCGTGGTGCACGTTGTCATTGCTCTGGGTAGCTACCGAGGAAAACATTCGTGAGCCTGCCGATATACTTGTTTCACTGGCGGTGCGTTGCTCGTTCACGTCCAGGAATTGCGGATAGACACGATGGCACGTTTGAAATAGTGTGAGGTCTTCTTCGATCTGCGTGAACACGCCCCACCCGCACTCGCGCAGTTGAATGATAACAGCACTGTCATCAGCTTGAGTAGTTGATGGCGTTTCCCACACTTGCACGACGCGATTCTGATCAAGCTCAACAGACTGCTTCATGACCGACCGCGACTCAAGGTCAATCTTGACGCCAGCGGCACGTTGTACTTGATTGCTAGCACTGGATCCGAATCCGTTAAGCCCTAGAAGACAACGCCGTGACCAAGTCAGCAATGTGATTCCAGATAGTAACCATGGAGGCGGCATGCCTGAATACCGTGTAAACGTCATGTTGCAACTGCAATAAGCCTGACGGAATAATGCGCCACGCAGCTGCTCCAGCATCAGCCCATGGGAACGGAAACGTCCGCGTTGACGTCATCTCTACGAAGAACTCGTTGCCGGATGAAGCTGAGTCCCCAGTCAAGTGCACTTCTGCAGTTGATCCTGTTTCATCTGGTCGAGAGAGACCACTCCGTTGCAGCACGTCGTTGGTTTCCTTCAACCGATCACTAAGCGCTGCCCAAAGCTCATGGAAGACGACGTCATCATCCTCTGTCACGACGCAAATGCGCTTATGCTCACTTCTCGGATCAATATCCTGCCACCACCACGAGAATACATCAAGCAAACCAGGCGATCAGACTCATTCTCACCCCAGGACTCGGCCGCTTGCGCAGAGCTCGCTCGAGACTGCGTGCCAAGGCGATCAGTTGACCACGTAGCCGAGCTGCCGTTTTCCGCGGTGGATCTCCACAGCTCAGCTCGCAACAGCGGTGCGATAAATAATCTCGAATGTGCCATCAACGTAGTGACCTCGGCAGCAATAACATCACCCACGTTCCTGATGCATCACTGCCAAGAAGTCTGACGAGTCTGTGAGTGTGTCGCAACTAAACGTGAGCTGATGGGAACGTTGTGACTGACGCAACGTGTGCGACGAATGTTTTTATCATTTGAAGTTTACTAAGGAATACCTCATTGAGAGGCATACCTCGAATTATTCTCGAGCTGAAAAAGCTGGACAGCCTGTAAGTGAGCGAAAAGATGTGGCTAGTGGATGGTGATTAACCACTCGCCCGCAGTGATCTCAGCGCCAACTCGTTTGGGAACACGGTCCGGACTTGGGAAGAGTATCAAGCCCTCAAAACTATCACTTTTATGCATATTGATGGGCCGTTGAAGACAAACTGCAGCAATGCCCAGCATCAACCCCTTAAGGACAGCATGTCAGATGCCTTGGTTTCTGTGTGCATCAAGGACGAAGCAAACAATGAAACAGCGACACCACCAATAGCTAGTACCTAGCACCATCATCGGCATAGTGATGGTCGTGCTTGTTGGGCTGCTTATCGTTACGATGATCGTGTGGAGGAAACGTGATTCTTGCTCTGCTGGGAAGGTGTGGGATCTCACATCAATTTTACTGTTGTCTGTGGATGCAGTATGCTCTGCACGCTGCTCTACAGGAGACATGGTGCGGAGGAGGTGTTTCACCGGCGCCTCCCCCAACGCCTTGCCCATGCGCATGAGCGCGGACCATTCCCCTGCCGAGAGGTGGGGGAAATTGTCGTGGACAATGGAGACCSGTGGGGTCTCCACCACTTGAGGTGCCGCCGACCGTGGCGGCACAGATGGCGATGGCGTTGCCATGGCGCAACGCAAAGAAAGAGTCGTTGGAAGGACTCCAAAGTGCTACAAAGTGTAACGGGACTGCGGTCAGTCCCGTTACCACAGCGTACACGCTGTGCGCAGTCGAGGAAGCTTGCTTGAGCGAGGTTGGCCTCGCTCACTCGTCCTGACGTCAGCGGGACGTCAGGACCTGTGTGGTTGGAGGGAAACCAGAACTGAATATACTGTAGGGTCCTTATATCCTACTAAGAAATATACCAAAACCTACATGTCCTACATATGTAATATTTATATCTAATCCTACTGTAGGATGATAATGATCCGCATTTCAGCCAATCATGTGATGGGACCAATTGGCCCATTACAGACACTGTTTGTACTCAGTTGTCTGGCTGGCAGGAAGGTTCAAGATGATGGATTGCGACGCCAATTCTTGAAGGTGTCGTTCGCGCAGCGATCAGCGTTTTGCCCGTGCTCAGCTGGAGACGCCTGTTGGCTATTGCAGGTGGAGATGCAGGTGTGAGTCCCGTGACTTGTAGACATGGGTTGTAAACTGGGCTCGTGGACAAGTATACGTGGCTGGATTTGGACAACAAGGGCGAGGTGGTGTCGCAGCGACGCTGGAGGATTACCAAGTGGCTAATGCATTGGCCTGTCACCTTGAGTTGTCACGAGCTTGTGCACACCTGCCACCACGGCCCAAGTGCAGCACTCCGTTGGTGTACTTGGATGTGCGCCAATCTGGAGCCTTAGATGATCTCTTCGTCAACTGGAAAGGCAGCGATGATGTACGCCAAGCGTTGGTGCCGTTTCCTTGTTTCCGAGTGGTGCAGAGAACTGAAGGAAGTATAGGTTCAGCATATGATGTCGGCCTGGTTGGAAGCTACAGAAGCGTGAAAACAAGTGGTACCCTGCCGTGTTCATTTTCCAAGGAGTCTGGGTGCTGGTGGTGAAGTGTATGCCCCGGAGTGTGATGGACTGGGGTTCGACGTTGATGTGGTGTCCATTGGCCAGTGGGTTGCAGTATGTCCGGCGTTTTCAAGCGGCGGAGCGCTTCGGAGATCGTCGTTTACCATTAGCATCATGACAAGAAGCTTGGCTACCACCACTAGGTGTGACGTATGGCGCTGGGGCTCCGACGTCGCTGTGCAAGCCGTCAATGAGCTAAACAAAGGTCAGTTTGAGGCTGCCGAAGCCGCAGTGATCAACCAAGCCATCTTGCTTGTTCAAGGCCCGTTTGGCTGTAGAAAATCGACAACACTGGCGTGGACTGTGCGGCTGCTACTGGCGTTCTTGGGTTCGGATCAGATGATATTGGTCACCGCAGAGACACGAGTAGCCATCGACAAGGTGCTGGCGAAGTTGGCAGAGCATCACGTCGAGCCTGGAGTGGTTGTGCGAGCTGTCCCCTTGTCGGATGAATTTCTGGAGTCTTTGTTACGCTACACGCTTGAAGAAGTTGCCCGAACGGAAGCTAAGCCAGTTGGTGAGCCAAAAGAAGCAGAAGATGCGTTGGAACCGGAGCCTACTGCAGCCACGTTGGGTCAATTGAAGCAATCACTTTCGAAAGCCCCTTGTGGTGGTTGCAACGCTCAGCATGTGCGGTGGAAGTCTTCTCAATCGCGAGGAATTTGCTGTTGTGATTCACGACGAAGCTGGCCAAGCAGCAGAGCAGAGTACGCTGTTGGCTGTTCGGCGCACCACCGAAACGCTGGTGCTGTTTGGGGATCCACGTCAACTTCCACCCTTCACGTATCTGCGAGGCAAAGACGAGGTCACGTTTGGGGTGGTCGTCTGAGCGACACTTGGTGTGTGACGGGAGTCACCTTAGCTTACACAGAGCGCGGCGAGGAAGCGATGCAGGGCTCCGCGACCAAGCGGAGTCCGAGGAGGCACGAGGCGTTGAAGGAAAATAACGAACTGAATTACTGCTTAGAGCTCGTAGGGCCTATTTAACCTACAATGTGTAATAAATCTAATATGTAACGAACGAGAATTGTAACCACTGTGGCCCTACAGAATTAATGTGTGCCACCCCTGTTGGGCACACATCCCTGGTAGTGTGGTCCACACTACGACACGGTGTCCCTGAGCCGATGTGGGACACCCAAATATGTGATGGGGAGCACGCCCCATTACATGTTGTCTGTGTCAACGATGGACAACATTTTGCGTGAGCAAGGCCATTGGAATTATGCTGACAGTTCAGTATCGCTGCCATGAGCTGATGCTCCCTTTGCTACAAGAATTTTACCCTTACAGGCTTGTGTGCGGTGCAGAACCTTCGCTGGATTATCGGTATGGAATGCAAGTCAAGTCGCAAAGGAAAAAAATCAGCGTGGTGCTCCTAGGCATTCGGGGGCAGACGCACCCGTTGCCACGACAAGACGAGGATGATCTGGTGAACTTGGTTGAATATTTGGAGATCATCGAGTTGTTGGTACGGTTGACTATCCAGATTGCTGATTTGAATGAGCATGTGCATCGTGTACTGGTGCTGAGCCCCTACCGCCAACAGAGGGCGCTGTTGCGGCGACTGTGTGCCAAGCATGGGGACCGCTGGGAGAATTGGCTGAAGGTTGAGGTGCGCACGATTGACAGCTCCCAATGGCGTGAAGCTCCAATTGTTATCCTTGGACTGGTGCGCAATATTCCCAGCCAGAAAATTGGGTTCCTTCGGGACAATCGTCGACGTGCGCTGGTTGGATTGAGTCGGGCACGTGACTACTTGTTCGTGGTGAGCAATGAATTAACATTTGAGCGTGATCCCCTGTGGCGAATGGTGTTCAAGCATTTGCATCATGAAGCGAACCTGTATTGTGAGACTCGGTTTGGCCACAACGATTACGCCGACAGTGCAAGCAACATAATGAGGCTGAACGGCATTGTTCACAACAGCTAGTCCCAGGCTATGGTCAGGGGCATTGTGGTGAAGTGAATGTCAAAATGGTGATTTGAGCAGCGTACAGCAAGGTTGCAGTGGGTTTTGAGCGTACCTGAACGATTATGGCAATGACGACTTGTGGGTCATGTTGCTTGGTGTCTTAGCTTGCTGTGGGTGCATCGGCTGCGGCTACAAGTGCTTTGAAGGTGTGGTGGTGCATGCGCTCGTTGGCGCGACTTGGTGACTCCTGCTGAACATGTGATGGTCAGGTTGCAATCTGTGACGTGTAGCACGCTCTGTGGTTTGACCGGTGTGTATGGATTCGTACTTTGGAGGAGTGTGGGTATGGGTGACAATTGGATTAAATGACTCGGTTTGAAGGCGGGCGCAATGGTCTGGTATGATCCACGTCAATCCAGAAGTACGTTAACCTGCCAACTTGCCAAAACATAGCAGAAGTCAAAAACCTCGGGAAGGACAAGAATCAAGGTTRAAAGAAGCACCTCAGTGAGGTGGARCAAGGAGAAGCGGTGGCGGCTGGAGTTTCCTGGAAGGGCACGGAAGAAGGCGAGGAGCAACCGCCGGTGAGGCGGCACTGCGCTCCAAAGGTCACCAGGAGCTGAAGCAATGCAGGTGTAGGCCCTGACGATCTAATACACTCTCTATTTTCCAGTGAAGTCAACGTACTAGCCCTCTACGCGCCCCTACTGCTCAAGCTGTGCGTGCGCAAAACGCTCCATCACGATTTGCTGCGGTTTCTGCCATTCGATTGTACAGTCGTCGATGGTGCTTCCAGGTACATGTGCGAAATCCGGCCCGTAAATTATGGGCGATGTAAAAGGCCTGGCGGAGCTTGCTGGATTTGGGTTTCCGTCCTTGTTGTAGATAATGAAGGACTAGCTGGCTGTCGCCCACTGCTTCGACTTGCGACCTGCCTTCACCTCTGCATCTTGGCAGACCATAGATAAGACCTCGTAATTCTGCTTCATTGTTGGTTGCGTTCCCGAGATAGACGGCAGCAGCCCAAATGATCCGGGCACTGAGTTCAGTCACGGCCGTGAGCACCACACCTGCAGCTGCTTCTCCTAGGTTGCCACGCGAAGGACCATCTAAGAAGAGGATAAAGCGCTCGTCGGGAAAGCTGGGAGACGTTTCCAGCTCTTGTTGGACACGAATGTACCGACGTATTTGACGCTCGATCGATAGGCGTCAATTACGTCGGTACCTTCGTGTCATGGATGAGTAGCTGGTCCACTGCTCGACTTATCGGAAACCCGAGAATGAGTCTGGCTTCCGCGATGATCGCTACTGGTCTCCACCACAGTCTCCACAACGAGCGCAGGACCGCGATTACGGTGGATGCCCACGTTGCCTGCAGAGCCTCGTCCATTGTTTCGACTTCGTTGTGACTCGTGTAGCTCCACAGTCCGTGCGGTAATTCGTCCAAGCGAAGAGCAAAGACAGCTCCCCACCAAGAGTCTTCAGTGCCTTGTTGGGTGATTTTGCTCCATGTGCGTCGCAGTATTTGCCATCCAGCCTGCGCTATCAAGCAGTACAGGAGCCAATGCCGCAAGGTGGACGAGTCAGAGCTGCATCCCACCGGATGCGGGCACTGGAGACCGTGATCAGGAGACCAGAACCGAAGTGAAGTGGTCGCTAGCCTATAGAGAAGGCCACGTTCTGCTCTCCGTGGAAACGAATACAATCGGTGTCTGAATGGCACCGATTGTATTCGTTTACAGGTGATCGTACGAATCCCATTGCTCACGATATCTGGTAGAGCTTGAAGTCTTCCAACTTGTTGACACCGAATAACCGCCACCTTTCCAATTTGGTTTCGTTGTTGTTGCCACAGGATCACTTGGTGGAGTTCCCATTTGTTGTTGTTGTTGAAAGTGAGGTATTTTAAGCCTGATGGACCGCCGCCATGATACTGGCCGAATCGCACCAACGGTGGATTCTAGCCAATGCGCGACATCATTGACCTCATGAGCAGCCACCTTCGCATATAGCGAGGTGTATGGGTGTGTGGATAGAGACGATTGTCTCGTATCCATAGCCCAATTGGCTGCTGCATCGGATCTTGTTGTACTCTCGGATGTGATGGTGCCATCGAACGTGCGGGATACGGTCCAATTCCTGTAGGGTCCGAAGGTGAAGCGTCAGCGTCAGACGTTTCCATTTCAACGATGGGTGCTAGGTTCACGTGTCTGGTGAGTCGGGGGTGTTTGGATACGCGTGGCGGTTGAACAGTTGAGACCTGAGAGTTGTTGGATACCATAACGTCGATTCTCAGGGATCTCACGACCCCAAACACAGAAAGCCAGTACCACGCTAGCAGCGCTCCATGTGAAGCAATTTGTGATGCTTATTCGCCATTGAAGAGCAGGGTCATGCGGTTGCTGTGATTTTCTGGAGTGTACTGGTACGATGCGGCACCCATTCGTGTGTGTGTGCTCTATTACGTCCGCCCGGAGGTAACGTTATATATAGAGAATTTTCTACTAATCTACTTTAACCCCACGGTTCCTGCACACAATTGCCACATTGAATTTCTCGGTCACATCTTGGACGGTCCAACAAGCCACACATGCATAAATTTGTATATGCCTGCAATAAGTACGAGTTACAACGGAAAGGCGAAAGTACTCACCCAACCCTTGATCCAGCATGTGAGCTCCACGTGTTGGATCGAAACAGTCAAACGCGTCCAAAATTAGAAAAAACATGTTGGATCGGCCTCGATGCGGCCTGGCCCTTTTATCGGGAGTACCACAAGCGGCATGAGTATTCAGGGGCAAGAGGCTGAAAATGCAAAAAACCATTTCTCATTTGAGGTGCTCTTGCACGGACAAACAACTGAAATGCAAGAGGTTTCGCACACACACATCAGCGGCGAGGCACACACATCACTAATCAGCGTTCTCCTCTTCGTCGTCGGCGGAGACTTCTCGACGACTGCGCTTCTTGAGAACGACCACACGGTGCAATCATGGTGGATGATCCAACATAGCGGATGGACATGTATAACAATGGAGCACATACCTGAGGCAATACGCAGTTTTTGCATAGCACGTGATAAAAAGCTTCGTGCCCCACTTGTGGGGCTTGTCTTTCAGGTACTGGCGAGTCGGGTTGTAGCGCGACCGAGACGGAGTGATACCTTCGTCAAAGGACAGTGCCGCTGGTGTCTTGTACCCACGGCGAAATCTAACTTGCATGCAGTCCACCACGGAGCGCACTTTCCAAGCTCTGTCAGTCTTTGCTCTCTCGTCGTTGCTGTCGGTGAAGTGAAGATGCTGCATCAAGTGCTGGTAACGATTGAGCGACATAACTTTACCAAACGTACCAGCAGGAACGACGCCTTCACTGTCCGGTGACCATGCTTTGCCAATCGCTGCCTGTGGGGACATAACATCCGTGCAATAAGCAAGCCCACAACTTGGAGATACTCGTGGTCTCGATTGCTGGCACCAGTCGCAACCGAGCTCGTATTACCGCCTTCGTCTCCGGCTTCACATTTATCGCACCGGAAACAGCAGAGATGCAATCACTTGTCCAACTTACAGATAAGTCAGATTGGTCATATTGGCGATGACGGAGGGAATCACTGTCAACAAGTTACCGTTCAAGGCGCCGTACAACATCATCGCCGTCAATAAGTTACCCTCCTTCTCTTTCGCGTCGTCCGAGGAAGCGCTCACAGGGTCGTCACGCTCCGTGGTAATGAGTTGTCTGGAATTGTTGAGACCTTTTTCCCTAACCTGCTCTCAATTTCATGGAGCATGAAATTGAGCATGAGATGCGCGGCTCGACGGCGGCGCATCTGAAGAAGGACGTGGTCAAACTGGACACGTCCACGTATAGTGGCTCGCCGAAGGAGCCACTCCTGTCGAGATTGAGACGGCCATCGCTGCGCGGGGGCTGACGGACCCCGCGCTACAAGTTGCCTACGGCATGTCCAGACTGTCTGGACGTGCCCGCTCATGGGCGTATGGAAAACGATCCAAGCGTTTTCGCCAGCTTGCAGGAGTTCAGGTCTGAACTCCAGCTCGCGTTCGAGCCACCCGAGAATGAATCCCGGGTGCGCATTGAGTTCCTTCGCCTGCGGCAAGGCACTATGGACCTGCATGCATACGTGCAGCGGGTCAGGTATGCGCTGTCCACCATCGTGACAGCACCGGTGGATGCCACGACACAGCTCGCTGTGGTCATGGCAGGTCTGACGGATGGTCCGGTCAAGACCACCCTCTTCCGAAAGACCCCAGCGTCGCTTGATGATGCCATCAATGCGGCGCTCCGTGAGGAATTTGGACTGAAGCAGTCCAACTTCAAAGCCATCCGTGAGGCTCCGGCACCCTCGAGTGGTCCGGAGCCGATGGACATCGACGCGATGACTCCGGGTCATCGCGATGAGAGACCTCGTCGGGACCTCTCCAAGGTCCAATGCTTCCGATGCCAGCGCCTTGGGCATCTGGCATCCAAGTGTCGAGCACCGCCCCCCCCCAGCGGCGGTGCTCCACGCGCTTCTGGCAATGGTGCTGGCCAGAGGCGCAAGCCAAAAAACGACTCCAGTCAGTAGGCGCGGTCCGCCCTACTGACGGCCAGGAGGAGCCAGGACCCACGCGTGTCGAGCTCGACACGCGCTGTGAAGTCTGCGAAGCTTGAGGAGAGAGCGGCCGGGCTCATCTACCTCAAGCTCAAGGTCAAGGGAATCGAGCGTGCTCTGCTCGATTCAGGTGCGTCGAACAACTTCGTTCGACGCGGTGTGGTGAGTCGCGCACGTGGTGCGACTCTTTTCCGGCCCGACGGAGGCGCCTCTGTGTTTAAGGTGCGCCTCGCCGACGACCGACTGATGGAAATGCCGAGGCGCGTCGCGCCCCTCGACTACTCTGCCTGTGGCAGGAGGATGAAGGATGCCTTCATCCTCATGGATCTGGATGCCTTCATCCTCATGGATATGAATGACAGGTTTGATGTCCTCCTGGGGACGCCGTGGCTGGCCAAGTACCAGCCACGAGTCGACTAGGCAAAGAGCCGAGTGGTGTCGATCAACACCACTCCAAGTGAAGCAGGTCATCGGCTAGTCACCGATGATCATCATTGGATGCACATTGACTACGTGCATCCATGCGAGTTACCCCCAGCGCTCGTGGCAATGCCACGCGCGAACCCTCAGCCGCCTCCGGCTGTCGCTGAGGCGTCGGCAAGTGAGAAGAAGCCGGCCTCCGGAGCAGAGTCTCCGGAGCGCATTGTGCATGACGTTGGAACAGGGCCTCCAACGTCCAAGGTGAAGGTCGAAGCAGTGGCAACGAAGTACTGTGTCACGCGGCAGTGGCCACTGCCGCGTGACCAAGTTGAAGCGATCGACGAGTTCTTTGCCTCTCGATCGCGCGCCGGCCATGTGCGGGAGAGCAAATCCCCGCACTCAAGCCCGACCTTATGCGTGAAGAAGGCCACAGGAGGATGGCGCATCGTTCATGCGTTCAACAAGCTGAACGATGAGACCATCCCGGCGCAAACGCCAATTCCATGCAAGGACATGGTCATCGACGCCATGTCCGGGAGCACTGTGTTCAGTGCTATTGATCTGAAAGATGGGTTCTATCAGATCCGAATGAATGAGAGGGACACCCCTCTCCCAGCGGTGAGCACCCCAAGTGGGATGCTATGGGAGTGGCTGGTCATGCCGCAGGGGCTGAAGAATGCCCCTGCGACTTTCAACAGGATGGTTACGCAGGTGATGAGACCCCTGCATGCCTTCGCGAGTTCGTACTTCGACGATCTCTTCATCCACAGTCGTGCCATGGATGGCAAGACGGACGTCCAAGTTCATCTGGAACACCTACGGGAGGTGTTCCTCGTCATGCATCAGCAGAAGCTGTACGCAAATCTGAAGAAGTGCATCTTCTTCGCGGAGGAAATCCCTGTCCTTGGGGATTTCGTGGGTGTCAAGGGCGTTCGCGTCGACCCCTAGAAGGCCGACGCCATCGATGCTTGGCCGGTCCCACAGACCGCCAAACCGTTGCGTCAGTGGTTGGGCCTGGCCAACTACCTCCACAAGTACACACGAGGCTATGCGGGCCTCGTGCGCCCCGCTGACGTCTCAAGAAGGACGTGACGTGGGAATGGAAGGCGGAACATCAAGTCGCCTTCGAACAGGTGAAGACGAGCCTCCGCGAGGCTCCGTGCTGGCCTTGTCAAACTTCGACAAGCCCTTTCACGTCGTGTGTGACGCGAGCGACTACGCCATCGGGTGTGCGCTCATGCAGTTCGACGACGCGCAACAGGGGCGCGTCGTCTCGTACCAGTCCCGCCAGCTGAAGCCGACGGAACGCAACTACCCGGTGCATGACAAGGCGCTACTTGCGATGAAGTATGCTCTTGTCAAGTTCCGAGTCTATCTGCTCGGAACGTCGAAGTTCGTGATCTACCCGGATCACGCGTCGCTGCGGACAGCGACGCACCGCCCGCACCTGAGTCAGCGCATGGCACGCTGGCTCTCGTTCTTCGCCGTGTACAACTTCGTTGTACTCTACAAGCCTGGTAAACAGAACATCCTCGCGGATGCTTTGTCTCGACGACCAGACTATGATCCGCGCGAGCACGGATCATCGGATGATGCACGGTGTTCGTGCATTCGCTGCCTTCGCACAGAGTCGCCTTCTGCGGCGACGCTCTCTGTTACCACGCAAGTGGTGAGCACGTTGCGTGATAAGATCATCGCTGCCTACCAGCACGCTGTGTTCTGCCGCGTGCTGCTCACATATCTGGCAGCGCCATCAGAGACTTCCATGAAGTCTCTTTCGTCGAAGGTTCGAGCGCGTGCGCATCGCTACGCGCTCCAAGACGGCCTGTTGTGGTATCAGGTCGATGCTGCTGAGCTCCCACGGGTGGTTGTTCCACTGGACGAAGACTTGCGTCTTCGTCTCATCTGGGAGCATCACGATGCCCCCACGAGCGGGCATCTCGGGCGCGAGAAGACGTTCCTCGCGCTCTCGCGTGTGTTCTACTGGACCCACATGTATCGGTGGGTCCGCAAGTACGTCAAGACGTGCGAGGTATGCCAGCGCACGAAACCTGCGCCGGTAACCCGCGCGCCTCTGAAGTCGCTGCCGGTTCCCGGCGACGGTTGGAAGTCCATCTCGATGGACTTCATCTTCGGGCTCCCTCCGGATGCCGGCGGCAACACCGGCATTCTTGTCTTTGTGGATCGCCTGAGCAAGATGGTGCATCTTGCTCCTGTGTCACGCCAAGTCACGGCGGAAGATGCTGCACTCATCTTCATGGATATCGTCTTCCGACATCACGGCATGCCGGATGACATTGTATCTGACCGTGATCCACTGTTCACGGCCACGTTCAGGCGTTCCGTCATGCACCGCATGGGAACGCGACTGCATATGTCCACAGCCGCCCATCCGAAGACGGACGGCCAAACCGAGCGAGTCAATCGCCCACTCGAAGACGTGTTGCGCTCGTACGTCACGTCGTTCGAGAGCTGGTCCGAGTTCCTGCCCATGGCGGAATTCGCAATGAACAACGCGGTCCACGCGTCAATCGGGTTGACG
This sequence comes from Lagenidium giganteum, assembly GCA_002286825.1. Taxonomy (NCBI): domain Eukaryota; phylum Oomycota; class Peronosporomycetes; order Pythiales; family Pythiaceae; genus Lagenidium; species Lagenidium giganteum. The sequence continues at coordinate 16,566 of NSDO01000521.1, read as the reverse complement.
CCGTTCTTCTTGAACTATGGACGCCACCCTCGAGTCCCGGCGTCCATCGTTGCCTCCACGCTTGGTGGGGGAGGGTCCCAGCCTCAGCCAGCAGGAACGTCTGACATCGATGCTGATGACGATGTCTCAGGCGACGATCCAGGTGTGCCTGGATCAGATGGCGTCGCTGCCGACAGCGACGCAAACGCAGATGACCCGAGTGAACGCGAGTTCGCTGGGTCCAGGGAAGAGTCCCCGATGTCACGCCGCGTGACTCGAAGACAGGACGAAGAGCCGCCGGCACAGCACCGTGCGGCTCACGAAAGCAACATTACGAAGCAACGGCGGCGCCGAGCACCCAACTCGAGCGCTGACGTTGAGGCACCGACTGAGCGTCGAGTGACTCGATTAACAGATCGAGTGACATCCACGTCACGCCAGCCAAGCGACGACCAAGGAGAACGCGACGGCTCCACGCCGTCGCAAGAGATCGACGTGACGTCACCAGAGGTGACGTCGTTGCTGGAATCGAGCGATGCGATCGTGTGATTCGTTTGAGACGCCATGGCAGAAGCCATGGACACTCAGAAAGAGCGAGCGGGCGCTCACAACCGGTCGAACGCCGAAGTGTTCCGTGTTGGGGACAAGGTTATGCTATCAACAGCTAACCTAACCAAACACGCAGTCAGCAACTTGGGATCCACCAAGCGGCTACCCAGGTCATCGGCCCCTTCACGGTGACGCACGCGAGAGGCCACGCGTACACCCTTGACATCCCGTCGAGGATGCGACTGCACCCGACGTTCTACGTTGGGTGCCTCAAGCGGTATCACCGCCACGAGGATCACTTCCAGGTCGATCACGGTGGATCGACCTCGCAGTCGCAGACGTCGCCGAGCGAGTCGGCGACAGCGCCAGCGTCTCATTGCTCGCCGCGGTCGTCGACGTCGGTGCCTCCCGCGCTGGAGGCACAAGCAGATCATCGCCCGCTGCCTCGGGCGCCACACTTGGAGCCGTGTGGGGATGAGCTTCGACCGCCGGCACCCGCGGCAACGCGGTCACGAGTGCCGTCATCGGCTGAGCGCTCGCGCCACGCGGGTGAGCGAACTGGTGCGCCCAAGGCCAAGCCCACGGCGCAGCCACAAGCGTCGGCGGTGCCCACACCGCAGGCATTGGAGCAGCGGCCACCGGTGCCGCTGCAGACGGAGTTCCCGACGCAGTCAAAGCCCGGAGCTCCGCATGCATCTCGCGGAGCTCGCCCATCAACAGGTGGCGCTCACGACGCACCACCTCCACGTGCCCCTGCGTCGCTTGCAGCGCCGTCATCACGCGAGCGACGTCACCAGCGATCCGGTCGCACAGCGCCTCGATTCGTTTGAGACGCTCCACCTCCACTGCTTGATACGTCGGGTGACCGACGTTGGATTGTTGAGCGCCTCGTTGCTCACGAGGTGCGGCCGACAGCGGATCGACGGGGTAAGCGTCGAGCCTCGGAGCGCTTCTATCGCCTCCAATGGCTGGGGTATCCTCCCGAGGAGGATACGTGGGAACCACGTCGCGAGCTTCATCGCGACGTTCCGGACGTTCTACTCGCGTATGAACGTCAGCATGATCGGCGTAGCGCAGCATAGTCGGTCGCTGCGCACGCGTCTCCCAGAGCACGTCGGCGAGCCTGCCTCCTCACGACCCGAGACTCCTCTTCGTCGAGCGGAGCGCGGCGTACGCTGCGCTCCCAGTCTTCGAGTCCGGGGCGCATTGCCGCGGACGTCGTACACCCTGGGCAGTTTGGGCAACGCAGATACGCGTAGCAAGGGCGTCTGTTGTGAGCACAGACGCGATGGACTTCTTCGCGCACGGCAGTGAGCAAGTAAAGATCTCGCTCGCGCTGCCGGCGCTCGGTGGTGGCGCCGACGGAGCCACGATTATACAAGACGATGAACGCGTTCCAGGCTTGCCGGAGCGCTTCGCCGGTGCCATTGGGATCCTTGCCCCTGGCAGAACGCCAGCGGTAGAAGATGCGCCGATGCGCTTCAGCATCGACGCGGTCGCGGTCATTGAGGAGACTGCAATCCCAAGGATCGACCTCGGGATACGTGGTATCCATCCTGTTGCGTCGCGGTGGGCTCACATCGCGACGCTGAATCGCGGGCTCGCGCTCGCGATTCCCTTCCGCACTGTCGTCGCCATGCCGGAGCCGCTCGAACAGCCTGTAGCGGTTCTCATCCAAGATGGTCCAGAGCGGACCACCTCCACCGACCTCGTCGACAAGGTGAGATCACGATCAACGAGTGCTCCTCACGCATGAGGCGCTCGTAATCGCGGACGACGCGCGCCGATCGGCGCGCGCCGGTCATCGGTGGCTTCTTCGATCTGCCGGATCGCGTCGCGCAGACGCGATCCTTTCACATTGCAGCTCCAGGACCCTTCCCGTCCAACCTGGAAAATGCAGATGTCCCGGAGCTCGCCGTCTTCCGAGCCGCTCGGTGAGCGACTCCGCACGCACATCTTCTGTAAGTCCTCTGAGCCAACACGCAGTTGACTCACGCTGTGTCGTCGGGCAGCCACAAGGTTCGGCTGCCAACTTCTTCGCAAGATGCAGTGTGGTCGCAGGGACCACACAGCACAATCCCCGACACTCGTGTCGCGTGTCATCACGTGCGGCCGTGTCGCCGGCCGTCACCATTCTCGGCTTTCTCCCGCCTTCGCTCTTTAAGGGGGGATGATGTAATGGGCCAATTGGTCCCATCACATGATTGGCTGAAATGCGGATCATTATCAGCCAATGGGGTCCTTCAGTAGGATTAGGTATAAATATTACATATGTAGGACATGTAGGTTTTGGTATATTTCTTAGTAGGATATAAGGACCCTGCAATATATTCAGTTCTGGTTTTCCCTCCAACCACACAGGTCCTGACGTCAGCGGGACGTCAGGACGAGTGAGCGAGGCCAACCTCGCTCAAGCAAGCTTCCTCGACTGCGCACAGCGTGTACGCTGTGGCAACGGGACTGACCGCAGTCCCGTTACAGTATCGCCCTACCAACGGTATCCGATAGCGTGTTGATCAAGGCTATCGTCGATTCTACAGATTTCTCCTCGTCATCGTTGGGTTCCTGCATTCGGGCGGCAAGCTCCGGCGTCTCTTTCACAATTTGGACTTCTCGACGAGGAAACATAGCGGCAATTTTCTCTCTAGCTTCGGCATTGCTCAGTTTCTTCTCTTCTTTCCCTGACTCTTTTGCGGTTATTGCCATGCCAGTGGTGGCTTCCGTCGGGGTCGGCTCATCTTCTGCCAGACCTCCATCTTCATCCAGATCTTCACCTCGAGGATAGTAGCCCAACTCGTCAGCGGGCGAGGGGTGTTCGTCTCCTGGTTTTGCAAACACCACTTGACCATCCGTCCAACCAGACCTCCATTTCAGGTGCTGAGGCATGATCTTCTTCCAACGCAATGCCACCGACTTCTCCGCGACATCCAGCTACGGCCTGAATACCTTGTGCCAGCGTAAGTCTCTCCGTTTTCCGCATCGTCTCCATCAGGAGCTCGTCAAACACTTGCAATTCGGATTTTGGGGCTCGGGCGTAGCTGGTCAACTTCCGTTCACTCACAAGTCCCAGTCGCCGCTGGAACGCATCGTAGGAGCGATTGAACTTTGGATTCTTCTGCATATCACGCATAATCGCCAAGAACTGCTTGTGCTTCAATTAGAGCGGCAAGCTTTTGCGCTTTGCCAGCAGCTCAAGAACTTTGATCTCATGTGGATCCCATGCTTTATTAGTCCGCGCGCGCTTCGCCTGATCTCCTTAGATCACTGGTCGATCCAGTTTGGACTTCCGCGATTTCATGGCTTTGATCGTTCGAGGGGCCAAATAACTCTGCCCTTCCGCTGCATTGTAATCTTCTGCCCAAGCGGTCAGCGTCTTGATCAATCCTCGAGTATCCTTCAGTAGCCGATCCTCTTCGTCCGTCCAACGTGTGTCAACTGGAAATTGCTCAGGGAACTGCGCTCGCACTGCGCTCAACACAGCTTCCGTTCCGTGCTTTCAGCATACCCACTTGCTTCCGCGTTAAAGGGCGCTCAGCTCGGTCACTGTTTGCCACCGCTCAGGACGACGATAGGCATAGATAGCCGTGTACAGCCGCCACTCTCCTCGTCCCATTCAGCCGGCCGGTTCGTCGTGGCTTCCACCATCATCAGTTGGAGAATGCGCAATCGGAGAAAGCCTGTTCGTCAGTCTCTAAACCGCCACAATTCACCTCGACCCGGCCGACCTCCTCGATCACTGTCGTTTTTCACCTTGCATCGGCAGTGCGGAGGTTATTTCCTATGTTTTGGCAAGTTGAGCACTCACGGTAAGCCCTTGAACCCCAGCACTGCGCCCCCCAGGAGTCGATGGAACTTTTCCTTGTATAGCATTATCCGCACTTTGCTTCGTTGGACTCAGCATCACGTGAGCAAGCGTGCGCGCCATCCCTTCTTTTACCAGATTGAAGAACACCCAAACGTACTCCCCACTTCGAACTCTGTCCTTGTGGTTGCGAACTGGCAGGCAGCAACATCCGCGTTATGGCGTTCAGCCCTTTCTCCGGTGAGTTTTTTCTAAATATCCGCTGCATGACGTACGGTGTACTGATGTAGCCTCGTCACCTGCTCCTCCATTTCAGGGCGTCAACTTCTTTAGCTGGTCGATCGAGCGGCGGTACCATCGCATCCAGCAATGTACGAGCATCCCACCCATGAACCAGATAAAATGGCGTCATCCCGAATGCGACACTGATCGACGTGTACAGAGCCATGGCCCAACGAGGCACATACACGTCCGAATCCTTCTGGTGCTCGTCTTCAATGTACATCTTGATAGCGCGGATAACAGTTTGAACGTAGCGTTCTTGTTTCCCGTTTGCTTGCGGTCGGTAAGCTAGGGTCACTCGCTGCTTCTGCCGCATCATAAGATTGAATTTCTTGAATACGGCTCCCAACATGCGAGGATTGCGATCGTGTCGCACAATTTCTTGAGCTCCGAAGCGCATGAAGACGTGCTCGAGGTAAGCTTCCGCCAAAGCTTACGCCGTTGAGCTTGCCAGTGGCACCAAAATGATGAATCCCGTGAACCGGCAGGTGCACAGCATCAGTGTCTGGTTGCCCTTGTACGGCTCAGGTAACGGAGTTGCGAAGTTCATCGCCACTATCTGGAAAGGCCGCGTCGCAAGCAAATTCCCCGGAGATGTGCCCGCATATCAAGGTCGCCCCTCGCCCGTGTTACCATCAACGCACCCAGCAATGAAGGCCTCGACATCAGCAAACACGCCTTTCCAATAGAACATCTGCTTCAACCTCGCGAACGTCTTGCCGGCTCCTTGGTGTCCACCTGCTCCAAGCTCTGTGTGGTAAGCTTCTGCAGTGGTTGAGGCACGACTATTCGCAAATTACCATTCTCTGGATCAGCTGTTGGTGCGTTGTAGTACAGGACGCCTTCGCTATTGAGCTCAAACATCTCAGCCAGCTTGGCATGACGCTTTTGCTCTCGTTTCCCAAAATTTTCGACGTCGTCATCCAGAAACGGTTTCATCCAACGAATCCAACTTTCGTTGCCATGAGCTAGCCGTACGCGGAGCATGCGCTCAGCTTGAGCTTGGGCAAGGTCAGAGTCAGTCACTTCTGCTGCTCGCGTCTGACGTCTTGTTCGTAACGCGTAGATCTCCATATCGCTGCAATCGGCCATCCACAAGGAGCACACTTGTGGTATTGTTTGCTTGAACAGTCGTCTTGGATTGGCGCAGCAAACAACAGCTCCGGTAACGTGTTCATCACTCCTATTGTATGCGGTTCCGTTGACTCCGTGACGTCGCCGTTACTCTTCTGATCATCGCTTTTCTTGTCATGAAGTCAGCGGCTCCATTGTACTTTCCCACTACGTGAGCTGGCCGTCTTCAAATCGCTGCATCAGAGCTTGAACATCGGCTAGCCACAGTTGAAGAGAGGGCTGTATACAACGAAGTTCTCCATTTGCTTGAACGATCACCAGTCGTGAGTCTCCGCATACAATGAGCTTCTTCACCCTTGTTCTGCTGATACCCGTAATGCTTTAATCAGGACGCTGTACTCACTGTCGTTGACCGTCAAACCTTCGCCATAGTAGTAGCGTGCCGCTACTATCGTCCACTCGGGCAACTTCCACAAGATCATTGCGAATGTTCCAACCCGCGGCTTCTTGGTCCTCACCCCCCCCCTCGAATGTTGCCACAAAGCCATCAAACGTTCGAGGCAACTCGGGCAGTGGGCGGATCTTTGGTACGTTGACCTGAGCCTTGAAGGGTGCAATTGACTCTAACGCTTCGTCGTATTTTCCCAAGGAGTGATGGAGGCTGCGACCAACCCCAACAACGCATCACAAGTCTTGTCGAACTTGACAATCTTCAACGACCAAGGTGAAAACATGGTGGCCCATTGAATGCAGCGACCGACTAAGGTCTTGGACGTGTAGAGCCACTTCAACTTTGAATGCCGCGTATAAACGGTAACGGCCCCGCAGATACTGCCGCCCAGCCTCCAGCGAGCGCAACAGAGCAAGTACCTCTTTATCTTGGTCTGGGGTATCGGGACTCAGTGTCCTTTAGCACACGACTGACAAATTGAACTGGATGCTGGATGCCATCAGGCTCTTGATATATCGCAGCGCCAAAGGCCCAGTTGTTGACATAGATGATGATGAAAACTTCCTTGCTGCAATCAGCATGATGCCGCATAGGGCGTCCCCGAGCTTCATCTTCAGCGCCTCGAAAGCTGTCTTCGCCGAATCCAGATTCTGGCCATCTCGTGGGACAAGCATTCGACCTTCTTCTTGCCAAAGACACTCTTCGGCAGTGAGATGGCGATTCCCTAGTAACAGTAAGAACTGAGAAGAACGCGCAACATAATGCACAATGTCTTCGAGTCGCCAGCTCTAAACGTGATGTCGTCTAGAAAGGACCTGCGCTTGATCACCGGAGCTGTCGACAACGCTTCGACCTGACCGCGATGAAACACATCCATCTTCAGCACGATGGCCAGGTCGGAGCGTTTCTCGGACACATCAGCGGCTTCCAGGCGTGCAAGCGCCTCCTTCGACAAACCCACGACTCCCGACGAGATGCCTTCATCACGTAATCGACGCACGAATCCCCACAGACAATTGTCGATGACCCGCTGGTAGATCTGAGGTGCGTTCTTTGGGCCCTGTGCCATCCGAAGCCACTCGAAGTGCCCCAACGGGCAGAGAAATGCTGAAATCGCACGTCCACATGCGGTCATAGGGAACCCCCAGTAGCCACTGGCGTTATTCATAGACACGAATCACATCGTCTTCTCGAAATTGGCCAACATGTCGTCCATCAGCGGCATTGGGTAGACCATGCGCAAGGTCAGTTGATTAACGAGCCGGTAGGCGATGCACAATCGGATGTCCTGACCATTTTTCTTCAGGACGATCCCAATGGGCGAGACCCACGCGGACTTGGAATGTCGAATCAACCCATCTCGCAGCAGTCCCTTCAAGAGCTCATACAACTTCGCCATGTACTCTGGTGGTCCGCGCGCTCTGGGCTACTGGTTTGACATCCCCCACATCAATGTCACAGACAACTCCTATGGTTTGCGGGGTAGAGCATTCCCTGACTAGATGAACAGGTCGGAGAATTCTTGCAGAATTATACGCATTTCTTCAATCTCTGCTGGTGTGTTCTCGGCTTCACCAACGTCCGCCTTCGTCATGTCGACAGGTTCAGGAGCCGCTTCGATCTCTGGGAGCATGACCAGTTGATTGGCAAGCTGCTCTGCGGATAACTCAGTGCCTTCTCGGACAAAACCTTCTCCCCCCAGCTGAGACGGATCGATACCCGCCGGATAATGTGCGGTGAGTCCTTCAACAGCGCAAACGCTTGGCGTTGTTGGTTCCGGCGGTGACTGACTGGCGTCGAGGACTGCTACAAGGTTCTGCCAGATATGAAACCCTTCTGCAACTTCTTCAATCTTCAGCATTTGTTGTACAGGTTGCTCACCAGGAAAACGACATCGCCGTTTCCCTAGGTCCACCCGAACGCCTGCACGGATCATCAAGTCGGTACCAAGGAAGAGGTAGGGTGGAGCTTCAAAATCGCCGACCCACACCTCCATCTCGTAAATCAGGACGGTCCCGAGGGTAAGCGTCAGTTGTGCGGTTCCGTGGGCTTGGAGGGCTTCTTCAGACACTCTCCGAAAGAAGTGGGGCTTCAAGAACGGTACCACCTCCACACCCAGCTTACGCGCAAAGCGGGTGTGGAGAATGCTAATGTTCGCCCCAGTATCCAGCGGAAAGCGGCAATCATTGATCGCCCCAGCCGCAGAAATTTGAATAACTCGGTCTTGAAAGTAGTAATACTTACGACGCTCACAGTGGCAGAGAATTGGGTCCGAAGTTTTCGCTGCTGGGTGCCGTTTGGTGGTTTACAACGCTGACTCCGATCATTTTGATTGGCCACTGCTTTGTGTCACCCAACCCTGAGAGAATATTATCAGAAAATTTTCAATTTATGTAACACACCAAAACCCGTATAAATGTATAATGATATATTATCCGGAGCTATCCGAATCTGGTTCAGCTGGACCTGAGCAATGTCCAGGTACTGCTGTTCCTGGTGCTGGACAGCTCTGTAGGAGCCGATCCAGACTGAAGCTGGAAGCGCCAGAATAGCTTTCTCGAGGACATGCTTGGCTACGTGGATGCCCCCCACCGGTCGTTGTGCCAGCTTGTTTTTGACTGCCCCCAAACCTTCTCGATGGGTTGCAGTTCGGGGCGGTAAGGGGGGCCAAGTGGACTGTGTGCCCATGCGCTTCCGCGATCGCATACGTGGCGACCTGCTGCGGGACTTGGTTGGCTTGAACTAGGTCCATCAGAACCGCATTGGTATCTTTGACGTTGAATGCTACATCATGGCGCATTAGTCAAGACTGGATGACTGGTGTTCCAACAGGCCATCTTAGTCGACTCGCTCCTCGGGTCGCGGCGCCTGCCGATCTTGTAGAGTATGTCCCATTGTTGGAGCATTCGTCGGATGGCTTCCGGCTGGCAGTAACGCCAAAGCGTTCTTGTAGCTCTTCCAAAGCACGACAGATGTTGTCGGCAATCCTGCCTTGTTGCGCTCGTCACATAGGCTGACCACATCGTCGCGCCTCTGGTGTAGCTCTGGCAACCGCGATGCGCGCCTGTTTGGCCGCCATATACCGTCAGGGTCCTGGCGCCATGCATTGATGACCCGACACGCAGTTGCAGGCAAGCATCCGCTGTGCTTTGCGAGCACACAAAATGAGCACACACCGCCGCTTTTCTTGCTGCGTTGCAGCAGCTCGTAGCGCTCTACGAGAGCGACCTTCTCGGCGGGGCGAATGCACAGATGTATTAGCGTCTTAATCAGCTTCCAACTCAACGCTTGGTTTTCCTGCAACCAACGCGGTATCTTCGTCTTCACCCTTTGTCGTATCGTCATCCGTGACATCAACGTCTTCGTTCTTCATATGCAAACGTGCAGCCCGCTCTCGGAGCGCCAACTCACGTTGCGAGTCGATCTTCAAAACAACTCGTTCGTCTCCTCCCCCCTAGCACAACTCAGTTGCCCAGGTAACTTGCTTCTTCTTCATCACCACGGGATCCTTCTACTCTGGCTGATCCTCTTTCATCTTCCTGTTTAACTGCATGCCCGACGCGTACGGCACCGTTGGGTTGCCGCAGGCGAATTAGTTGAACTGCTCGAGGAGTTGATCCGCTGTCATCCCACGCGCCTTGAGCTGTTGCGCGGCCTTGACGACGTCACGAGCATAGTGAATGCGCAGACGCACAGGATAGCCAGTCCTCCCGCAGTGAGCATAAGTCATCAGCTTGAAGCCGTCCGAGCGATCGTGTCCTGTCTTGTTGTAGATCCTCTTGGCTGACGCAACATCATTGCAGTAGTGCGCCTTGAATCGTCCCACAAGATCTGGCCAATTCCACTTGGTGAAATCTGGGAGCTGCTTGAACCAGTTCCTCGCGGTACCGAAAAGATGGAGCTCGAACGTCTCACAACGCTGTTGAGCGTTCCAGTTCGACAATCCAGCGACGTGCTGGAACTTCTTCAACCACTATGAGGCTTCTTCGGTCGAGCTGTTCTGACCGCGGAAATTCTCGATCGTCACATTCTGGAGGACGGTCGTCACGTGAGAGTGGCAGGCCCGCGGCGAGAGTGGTCGCTGTTCAGCATTGATACTCAATTCGGACCGCCCATTCAGCATCTTCTGGGCGTATTCTGCCCCAAGTTTGCCTTGGTTGACCGGCTTCGCCAATTCTTCGTCACTTGTAATGGCACTTCTGTGGCCATCTTCTAGTTCATCTTTGGTGTGCGTATCGCAATACCAGCTTTGCCCAGCGTGCCGGGTCTTTGATAGTTCATCTGCTTGATTTGTTGGCTCGGCCAGTGTCCTTCTAGTAGCTCAAAACACACTGTCTCAGATGTGATGGAGCGTTTTGCGCTCGTACGGGGGCGTGCTCACCGCTTGAGCAGTAGGGGCGCGTAGAGGGCTAGTACGTTGACTTCACTGGAAAATAGAGAGTGTATTAGATCGTCAGGGCCTACACCTGCATTGCTTCAGCTCCTGGTGACCTTTGGAGCGCAGTGCCGCCTCACCGGCGGTTGCTCCTCGCCTTCTTCCGTGCCCTTCCAGGAAACTCCAGCCGCCACCGCTTCTCCTTGYTCCACCTCACTGAGGTGCTTCTTTYAACCTTGATTCTTGTCCTTCCCGAGGTTTTTGACTTCTGCTATGTTTTGGCAAGTTGGCAGGTTAACGTACTTCTGGATTGACGTGGATCATACCAGACCATTGCGCCCGCCTTCAAACCGAGTCATTTAATCCAATTGTCACCCATACCCACACTCCTCCAAAGTACGAATCCATACACACCGGTCAAACCACAGAGCGTGCTACACGTCACAGATTGCAACCTGACCATCACATGTTCAGCAGGAGTCACCAAGTCGCGCCAACGAGCGCATGCACCACCACACCTTCAAAGCACTTGTAGCCGCAGCCGATGCACCCACAGCAAGCTAAGACACCAAGCAACATGACCCACAAGTCGTCATTGCCATAATCGTTCAGGTACGCTCAAAACCCACTGCAACCTTGCTGTACGCTGCTCAAATCACCATTTTGACATTCACTTCACCACAAAATTGGGCTTTGGATTTCGGATCCACCCAGGTGTTTATGCCCGATAGCGAGATTCAAGAAGTAATCCGCCGTCATCTTACGATGTGTGGATGGTCCAGTAGCCGGCGCCCTAGGTAATACCATGTAGAAACGGATATGGGAACAACTGTTCAATACACGTCATGACTGCAACAAACGGGAACGTCTGATTCATTACTTCATTCACAAACCGCAATCCAGACCGATCCAATCTCGTCCCACGACTCCTAGCAAGTGGAGTCAATATTTATCGCTGCCGACATAGTGTGTCGGCAGCGTTTCGTACGTCTGGAATATGGACTGTGAAGGAAAACGCAATTTAGGTGAATGCAAATGCACACCACAGTTAATTCCCTTCAGTATAACATGTATTTGGTGTCTGAGGCAGACTGAGTTCCCTCTATGAACTTGTTCAACCACTCGTTGAATTCTCGTACATCTTCAACAAACTATCACATACAAACACTTAAAGTATTATACCTCGTCCAGGTCACTTTCTAAAACGATCTCTAATTCACTCTCTATTTTACCTACTCCTACGCCTTCGTCGTCTTCCGCTTCGTCCGCTCTTTCGTCGTACCTTTCAGAGGTTATGAGCCCAACACGCACCTTCGACTTCCCCCGGCTCTCCAGCGCCGCCGACGTCGACGTGTGGAAGACACGTGTGACGACGGCCCTCGACGGGAAAGACCTGCTCAAGCGCGTCACCGTCGAGAACTGGGACGGCACGCTGACGGACGACGAAGATGACGAAGACCCCGAAGCCGACACCTTCGATGAAGACGACGACCTTGACCCGGGTCGTGCAGAGAGCGCCTCTGCAGACACCGACGACAAGCCCGACGCCGAAAGCGAAGGCTCTGGCAGCTCCTCCGGCAATGAGTCCGCCGATGAGGATGGCGACACGGAGATGAAGGATGTCTCGCCGCCCAAGATCATGTCGTTCGCCGACACCAAGCGCGAAGAGCAAGCCAAGCTGCGAAAGGAGCGCGTCAAGCGCCGCAAGCTGAGCTCGCGCGAGGTCAAGCGCATGGAAGCCAAGGCGAAGGGTTTCCTCACGCTCTGCGACAAGTACGAAGGAGCTGAAGCACACGGAGACCCCTACTTCATCCAGCTGCATCTCATGGACATGAAGTACGAAGAAGGCACCGACGTGACGCTCTTCTTCCTCAAGCTTGAGAAGGCCATGCAAGCCGTTGACGAAGCGACAAGCTCCGTCATAAGCGACCACCAGAAGTCGTTGTACCTGTTCCACGCGATGCCCAAGTCGTGGAAGGACGACCTTCGGATTTGGCGTGCTGCCCTGTTTTACTCGCCCACAAAAGACTTGGTCATCCTAACTTCAGATTGTTACAGGACATGTCCAAACCTCATACAATTGAAGGGCTGACACTCCGAAATGTAGGACCTCCGTCCGATTACATTTGCGTCTCCTGCATAAAGGCAAAGTGCGTCCATCGAGACAAACTGGAAGCGAGAGCTACGGAGGCAATGTATGTCGGCATTCCCACGATGAAACGAGGTTATCGCCTGCTAAACATCAAGCCACCACAGATCATTTACAGTCGGGACGTCACATTTCAGGAAGATCATTTCCCCGAGCTTCAATTTCTCAAAAAGGACAAACCCGCTCCGGCGTTCTCTGAACCGGAACATGATGCTCTGCCACCTACCATCCGTACACAACCTCTTCCGATTACACTACGTGTTCTCAAGAGGCCACCAAACTTCGCTAGCTTTGCAAACCTAGCAGATGCGGCGGCCGGCCACCCCGTGAAGAAAGCTAGGTTGGACGATGATGCATCTCGTCCGCCCAAGGAGACCCAACAACCAAATCCAAAGCAAGTACTGTGGGATAACTTGATGCAAAGAGGATCCGCACAAAAGCTGGATGAAATCCAAGCTGATCAACTTGCTCGTGAAGCCTATTCGCTATTAGCAGTGCGACATATTCCTGAACCAAAGACCTACAAAGAGGCAATGGATTCACCACATCCAGCAGATTGGCTACTTGCAGCGGATTCAGAGTTCAAATCCTTGATGGAGAACAAGACATGGTCGTTGGTTCCTAGACCAAAAGGTCGAAGGGTTTTGCAAAATAGATGGGTATAGGTGATCAAATACAATGGTGATGGCGACATCGACCGCTTCAAAGCTCGTCTTGTGATCAAAGGATTTCTGCAACAGTATGGAGTCGATTACAATGAGATTTTCGCACCGGTCATTCGAATGGAAGTGCTTCGCCTTCTGCTGACCATCGCAGCATTGCTAGACTTTGAAATCCACCAGATGGATGTCAAGACTGCCTTCCAGAATGGCTGCTTGGATGAGGAAATCTACATGGAGCAGCCACACGGCTTCATCGTCCCTGGCAAAGAACCCTCGTTTGCAAACTGCACAAGAGCCTGTACGGCCTAAACCAAGCACCTCGAGTATGGTATCAAACGCTTTGTGCATTTCTCGAAAGCCTGAACTTCAAAAGGCTGATCAAAGACCGCTGTGTCTTCGTTGGATGCATGCTTGGGGCTATTTGCTACATCGCAGTCTATGTTGACGACTTGCGGATCATTGCACCGAGCATTGCCCAGGTCCACAAGTCAAATCTACCCTCAAGCAGCGCTTCAAGATGTCTGATTTGGGGGAGGTGAAATACCTACTGGACTGGTCAATTGTGCGAGATAGAAAGCGTCGCATTATCTTCATTCATCAAGCAAAGTATGCTAGAACAGTGCTTGAGAAGTTCAACTTCCTCGACGCGCATCCAGCACCAACGCCAAC
>NSDO01000520.1:40547-53233 GCA_002286825.1 Lagenidium giganteum | reverse complement strand
ATAAGCATGAGCGCACACCCTAACAATCAGAATCGTAAGGGCGGTATCGTGCTCCTGGAAGACCCAGAGATGCTGCACCACAGCTACGACAATGCTCCTCCTCGTGCATCGGAGCATGCTCCTCCGAGTCACCAGCACGGGGCTGGATATGGACACTCGTACGCCCCTTCTGGGCATGCTTCTTCTGCGTATCATCAGGGTGAATACGGTCAATCGGGCTTTCAACACGGAGACTACGCCAACCACGCCAGCTACCAGCAGCAGCAGACTCCAGGATACGACTATCATGGATATCAAAACTCCGGTTACGACCACTCTGGCGTCTATGATATTAATGAGTACGATCAATCGGGATACACACAGCGTCCGACAACTGTAACTCTGGGCTCCGATCCGTCGACCTACAATTTGGATCAGTCATACCCCAGTCGATACTACCGTCAGCACAAGACTCCGACTGTAGTCTCCAAGCCAGTGACGTTGTCCTCGTTGGAAACCGGTCAGAGCAGCAACGGCGCATTTCGTCCTGGTGGAGCTGTGGACCTCTTTAGTCGCCAGTACATCGGCTACATCGTCAACTGGTGGCTTATCGGTTTCTTCAATGGCGCGATTCCAGCTCTCGTGTTTCCGCTCTTCGGTGTGTATCTCCATCTCGCGTCCTACCAGAGTAACGCCGTACTTGCGCTCATGGATTTCGCGTGGAACTTCAAGTTCTTCTTCAGCTTCCTTTCCGACTGTTTGCCAATGAACCGCCAACGTCGAAAGCCATACATGTACATCGGCTGGATCATCCAGATTCTCATGCTGATTGGGCTCTTGGCACGCAAGGAAACGGAACCATACATGCGTCACGGCGAGATTGTGAATGCTCATGCTGTCTCGGCAGGGCCAAAGTACGTCACTCCACTTATGGTGTTATCGTTCGCCCGCATTCTCGTCGTGGTTGCCAGTGAGGGTATGATGGTCGAATTTGCACACCGCGAAGCGGAGGCTCAGCGTGGCCGCACGCAAATCATCACCATGATGGTGCGCAGCTTTGGTCAAGCCATCGGAATGGTGGTCGTGGCTGTTTGTTGGAACAGTTCCGAGTTCGGCGGCAGCTTCGCGTTCTCACTACCGCTTCCGGGAATGTTTGGTGTCTGGATCTTCATGTCTGTTGTCGGATTGGTGGCCACTTGGTTCATTGTCGAGGAGAAGATGCCAATGAGCTCTCAGCCATTCAAGTCACACTTGCAGCGTATCTGGCGGGTGATTCAGCAGCGCTCGTCGTGGCAGATCATGGTCTTCGGTTTCTTCCAGAACGCGGGCATGTCGGTGGAATACAACGACCGCGATGGCTTCCATCGTCTTCGTTTGGGCAAGGATACCATTGGTTTGAATATGTCCCAGGCCACCAAGGTTGCCGGTGCCATCCTCGGCGGTTATCTGCTCAAGCGCTTCTGGCTCAACACGAGCTGGCGCAAGATCTTGATCTGCAGCTTGATTTTCTCCACGATCATCAACATTCCGATCGAGACCCTGACGATCTTCAACTATCTGCCGAGCACTGGCATCTACGGCGCTGCTGAATTTATCACGGGTGGCCCAATCGCGATGATGGTGCTGATGCGTGAGCTTGTGATCATCGAAATCACCGATCCAGGATACGAGGCCGCAACCTACGGCTTCATCACCAATGTTCACTATCTTGGCAAGCCAATGGTGCTTATGCTCAGCAACATTTTCGCTCATCGACGTGAAGACTTGGCGGATGATACATCCGAAATTCGGTGGGGCATTGCCACCGAGATGTGGGTCAAGATGGGAGTTCAGGTCATTGTCATCCTCGCTATCATTCCACTCCTGCCTCGGCAAAAGCGTCACGCCCTGGAACGCAAGCTCTTGGGTAACCCGAACCTTGTGATTCCTGTGGTGGTGTTCTTCCTCGTCGTTGTCATGTTCGTGACGGCTGTGACGGCCAACCTGCTGGCAGTGATCGAGTCAACGTCGTGTCTTCGATTCGCCGGTGGCAACGGATGCTGATAGAAAGCAGGAATAGTGTGTATATGGACGATAAATAAAATGTATGAATGAGCAAACTCATGAAAAGCTACAATCGGATAAACTGAGGCTGTGGTCGATCGCAGCATGGTGGTGACACAAAGATCTCATGTTGCGCCCTCTTCGAACGAACGAGCAGATGACCACGTTAGGCTGCATCACTGTCAGGTAAACAAGGGTCACACGCGAGAATTCCGTCGTGGCGGCTGATCCTCGCAGAGTTTGAAGAGGGATGGGAAGCCAGCACCTGCCATTTGTGGGACCGTCCGGACACTTTTGGTCTAATCGCAAGTGTGCAATTGACAAAACAAGGTAGACCTAAACAGGAGTACCTTAGAAAGAGGTGTGTACATCCCTTAGCTGTGTACAGAGGAGAGACAAGTGAGCCACCAAGCATAAGGCTCCGCGCGAATCTACTCAGCAGAGGTTCCTGCGTTTTCAAGAGAGTCATGTCTCTCCACATAGCCCGACCACGCGTCACGAAGCGTTTTCGAATGCACGCCATGACGTCGCGAAGGATGAAGGGTGAGTTTCCAGTTTCGAAGCAGGATAAGTGGTACACTCGTTCAACCAACTCATCTCAACAATGAGACAACACAGGGTACACTGAAATCCATCTGTTCCAAAACGCGTCATTTGATGAAGACGTAATGCGTTACACCCCCTTGAGTACCCTACCTTAGTTTGATATTTTGACGGATTCCATGCCTGTACACTCCCCGTCCCCACTTCAACGCTTCCGTGTCGACTGACCAGATGAGCTCGTGGCTGCAACGGCGACGCGTCCACAAGCGTTGACAGCCGCCTATCGCGACCCCGTGGCAAAAATGTGCGGCGTTTCGTTATGATGCCAAGCCCCCCATCTACACAGCCGTTTTGATGAACACCGATGGTCTCAGCGCGAAGTCAGTTTCTCTCTCGACGCCCGCAAGCGCGAACGACTCGACAGCTTCGTGCTCGAGTAATTCCTCGCGATGTACCATCCAGGGATCAAAGGTGACCAGAACCACGGCCATGGCATCCAGCCCATGGAGCATCGGGGCGTCATCCTCCTGGAAGACCCGGACTTGGCGTACTACGATCACACGGGGTACGCGTCGAACCAAGGTCGTCCGACCACAGTGACGATGATGTCGCAGTCCTCGCATCCAGTCGATTACTCCTCCGACAGTCGATTCTTTCAGCATCGTACACCCGGCGTCGTGCCCAAGGCTCCTCCAACCGTGGCCTCGACAGACACCGCAGCCACTGGATACGGTGCACTTCGTCCCGGTGGTCCTGTGCCGCTTTTTAGCAAACACTACGTCGGTTATTTGCTCACATGGTTGCTCATCGGTTTCTTCGACGGTGGCATTCCAGCACTGGTTTATCCTTTGTTCGGCGTGTACTTGCATCTCGAGGACTACCAGGGCAATGCGGTGCTGGCGTTGATCAACTTCGCGTGGAATTTCAAGTTCATCTTCAGCTTCCTCACAGATTGCGTCCCTATGAACCGATATCGACGAAAGCCGTACTTGTACTTCGGTTGGATCATCTTGTTCGGTTTTATGCTCTCGGTTATGTTTCGCGGTCAAGTGGATCCATACATGCTCAATGGAGAGGTTGTCAACCCAAACGCAGAAGCGGAAGGACCTCGATACGTCGTGCCATTGATTGCCATCTCGTTTGCGCGAATCCTCGTTGTCGTCCCAAGCGAAGGTATGATGGTTGAGTACGCGCATCGCGAAGGCGAGATGATTCGCGGGCGTACGCAGACGATCACCATGATTGTACGCAGCATCGGTCAAGCGGCGGGCATCCTTCTTGTCGCACTTGGTTGCAATGGCCCTGAGTATGGCGGAAGTTTCGACCAGTCTATTCCATTGCAGATTCTGTTTGCGGTCTGGACGGTTTTGTGTGTCGCCGGCGTTGTCGTCACATGGTTTTTGGTCCCAGAAAGTCAAATGCCGACCAGTGCCCAGCCAATTAGGTCGCAAATGTTGCGGGTTTGGCGCATCATTCAGCAACGCTCGACATGGCAGATCATGCTGTTCGGTTTCTTCCAAAACGCAGCCATGTCGCTCCAATTCCACCAAAAGGACTCGTTCTACCGTCTCCGATTGTCGAGTGACACGAGAGCACTCAACCTGGCGGACGCCGTTGCTATGCTTGGCACGATTATTGGTGCATTCCTCATGAAGCAATACTGGACCAACTCCAGCTGGCGTAAGGTGATGCTGTGGAGCTTTTGCGCGACGGTTGTGATCGGACTGCCGATCGAAACTCTTACCACTTTCAAGATGCTTCCTCATCAATCTCTCTACTTGGTCAAGGACTTGTTTGTGGCAGTGGGCACAGCACTGATCATCCTCACTCGCGAACTGGTGATCATCGAGATCACCGATCCAGGTCATGAGGCGACGACGTACGGCTTTATCACGACCGTGCACTACCTGGGCAAGCCATTCGTGACGATGCTTAGCAACCTCTTCGCCTCGGACAGTACTGACTTTAAGAAGGACTCGGAGGAGACGCAGTGGAAGAGCGCCACGTACATGTGGATCGTGTTCCTTGTGCGAATCATTGTGATGCTTGCCATTGTGCGACTGGTCCCACGACAGAAGCGTCACGCGCTCGAGGTCAAGTTGCTGGGGAACCCAAGTCTCATCGTGCCACTCGTGCTGTTCCTCTGTGTCGTTCTGGTCTTCCTCGTCGTCGTTACTTCGAGCTTCCTCGCTGTCATAAAAGACACGTCGTGCCTGAAGATTGCCGGTGGTCGGGGTTGCTGATATACTTTGAAGTAGTTTATTGTAATGCAATGTGTTTTTTTATTGTGTGCTGAGATTAAGGAACTGGGCATCTCTCGAGTGTATCAACGATGGAGATCTCCAACTCGCTGAGAGGGGCGACTTCCGACCCATCGAATTGAGCTCTCCTTCACATGAGGATTTTCACTGGCCACTTTTCGATCAAGCAACTGGCGTGCGTCACGTCGCCTTCTCTCCGGATCCAAAAGACCAGTTGCGCGAACCTTGTCTTGTGGTGAGGACCCATCAAGTGCGCAGACAATACAACGACGGGAACACGGTCTCATGTGAACAACTTGAACTGGCAAAAAAGCTATCGGCGTGTACAGTACACACTACTGTCATTCGTGCTCGGTTGATTACGAAAGGTGAATGGATGTGGATTGTTTATCATCGTGAGGAACATTCGCGGCGGTGTAAATAGTTGAAGATCGTCGTCGTGTGGTGAAGAATGCTGGCATCAATTGCACGGAGGCTTCTCGTTGATGATAGCAAATACGTCAAAGTAGGAAGTCGCGTTGCTGGTCTCCGACCAGATTTGATCGCCATACGATGGTTCTTTGTGGTTGTCGCAGTGTACAGTTGCTGTTATTAAGTTACACAACTGGCAAGAGGAATAGCAACCAGACCCCCATTTACCTGGTGTGACGACTATATACCTGATGTTTGTGTGGAAGTTCATGTTTGGCAAAGTACGAATCTAACAAATGCGGCATCTTGATTGGTCACAGCAATAACGATATTCCGTTTTGATTGGATAAGCAAGATGTGGCAAGATCGAACCTGGTGATTACAATCAAAACGGATGACTTTTGTTGGGTGCGGCTGACGATGTGCAACGCTGGACTCTCTGACAAGAGAGCATGCGCAAATTATGAAGCCGCTGAGGTTCATGATTTGCGCATGCTCTCTTGTCAGAGAGTCCAGCGTGTGATCTGCGAAAGGCTTCCTTCGTGTTTTCACTTGTCAAGTCGCGCGAAACTCAGCGGAGTCTGTCCTCATGCACCACGGGCAGTGTGACCATGTAGCGCCACCACGGCAAAACATCGTGCTCCTGGAAGACCCAGACCTGTTCGCGTACAACGAACCAGAGCCAACTCAGTTTGCTCGTAATACGAGCCGATACACATCCGCCACAACATCGTCCCATCCATCTCAACCTTCGAGTCAGTATTATCAAAATCTCACCCCAGATCCAAGCAAGCCTCCAGCTCCTCCGTCCTCTGTCGGCACTGGTGCGAGTGGGTATGGCGCATTTCGAGCTGGCGGTCCCGTGAATCTCTTCAGCCGCACGTATATCAGCTTCCTCATYAACTGGCTCCTCATCGGTTTCTTCAACGGTGCGATGCCTGCGCTTACGTACCCGCTTTTTCAAGTGTATCTCCATCTCCAGGCATATCAGGGGAATGCTGTGCTGGCATTGATCGATTTCGCGTGGAACTTTAAATTTATCTTCAGCTTTTTGACCGATTGTGTGCCGATGAATCGGTATCGACGCAAGCCGTACTTATACATCGGCTGGTTCGTCCTCACGGCGTGTCTAATGGGCTTCACCTTCCGTCCTCAAGTTGAGCCGTACATGCGAGACGGCGTAGTCGTCAACAACGATGCTGAGTGGCAAGGTCCTCGTCACGTGATCCCGTTGATTGTCATGTCTTTCGCGCGGATCCTCGTGATCGTCGCGAGTGAGGGTATGATGGTAGAGTTTGCGCATCGTGAGGGTGCGATGGATCGTGGAGAAACCCAGGCAATCATTATGATGGCTCGCGGTGTTGGCCAAGTCCTGGGTATCCTTTTGGTGGCTTTCGGCGCAAACAGCGAAGAATTTGGTGGCACATTCAACTCGTCCCTCTCGTTACGTGCCATGTTTGGCATCTGGATCGCGTTTGCGTTCCTTGGTCTTGTCACTACCCGCTTTATCCCAGAAGACCAAGTGCCGTCCAGCTCGCAGCCGTTCACATCACAGCTCCACCGCGTGTGGAGAATAGTGCAGCAGCGTGTCGTGTGGCAGGTTATGGTGCTCGGCTTCTTCTTGAATGCTGTGCTAACGCTGAATTACGGCGAGAAGAACACCCTCTACCAAATGCGGTTGACCGAGCACACTCTCGGGCTCAATATTTTGGATGCTATCAAGGTCGTGGGCTCGGTCATCGCTGCGTTCGTGATCTATCGCTTCATGCTCAATGCCAATTGGCGCAAGATCGTTGTCTGGAGTCTCGTGGCTGTCACTGTGGTGGGAACGCCTATCGACTCCATCACCATCTTCGATGCGCTTCCCAGCGTCGCGCTGTTTTACATCAARGACTTTCTCGTGAGCATCCCGACGGCGCTGATTGTGTTTATGAGGGAGTTTGTGATCGTGGAGATCACTAGTCCAGGCTACGAAGCGGTGACCTTTGGCTTTATCACAACGGTGCACTATTTGGGCAAGCCGCTGGCAATGATGGTGACTAATCTCTTTGCGATGGATCGCCAAGAAGTCCAGAATGATACGTCAGAGGTACGGTGGCACCTTGCAGTTGAGTTGTGGATCGTCATTGCAGTTCGTCTGGTCGTGATTCTCGCCGTCATGAAGCTTTTACCGCGGGACAAGCGCCACGCATTGGAGCGCAAGCTCCTGGGCAATCCAAATATGGTGGTGCCAATCCTCATTTTCCTCTGTGTCGTGGCCGTCTTCTGCGCTGTCGTATCATCGAGCTTCCTGGCCGTCATCAAGAACACCTCGTGTCTCAAGTTTGCAGGCGGTAGCGGGTGTACCTAAGACACGAGGAAGGAATGATGGGTACAAACACTATTTTATACTTTCGAACACTTGAGAAAAAGTGATTCGTCAACGTAGGTACTGCCACCTCTCCACTTTCTTACGAGGCGCAACTCTCCACACATCCAAAGACTCGAGATGGTCATCCCATGATGACCGTCCTGCCTGCCAGTATACTATAATCAACAACAGTCGATTGAAGTTGCGCTTGGTCATCACGCAAAACCTGACTGATTCTCATTTTTTGTCGACGACAGGCCACCTAATCCAAGGATCTTGTGGACACGCTCGTGGATAAGGGTGCAGCAGCCCAGCGAAACCTCGCTTTCTACACACACAGCCAGCGTGTGATGACGTGCAAATCCCCCACAGCAGGTGCCACTGCCAGCTCGTCTGTGAGCCAATGTAGCCATTCCGCCTGAAACAACGCCTCAAATCAAGGTGAAACACTCGCCATCTTATTCAAAACACGGTATATCTCTTTCCATTATCGTCCTGAGATCAGCCCAATTACACCGTGTTTTGTTAAATGCGAGTAGCTCCGCTGATTCGTCGAGTCTTCCGTGACACTCTCTGGCCCGAGCGCCCTGGCTTTGAGGAGCTCTGGGTTCCGATCGCCCCCTCGCTACGCTTTGCCGTTGTCTGATTCATTGACCCGCCGTCATTCTCCGTAACAGAAGCGTGTTGGACGCGTTTCGGCAACGTTCCAGCTGCCACCCGGCCACCACCACGCTCTTGAGAGCGACCTGCGGCGTTCCACTCAGCGGCGCGTAGGCCTCGATCAGCGCCTGGCCACTTGTCAGTCGAGTTCGCGTCCGTGAGAACGAGCATGAAGCCGTTCCTGCCGTTGTCGCCGGTCTACAAGACCAACGACCTCGTGCTCATCGACGACGACGAGCTCGATCACTACCACAACAACAACCTGCTACATGATACGAGTACGCGACGCACCGCCGCGTCCTCGTTTAATCTCACAGCTTCGGACCGTGGGTACAGGGAAGACTACCGACGACATCGTAGCACGCGGTATACACGGAAGCATTCGGTGCATTCGGATGAGTTCCCCACCGAAGAGCTCGGTGCGATTCGTCCGGGGGGCGTCGTCGATCTCTTCGCGCGTGATCATATCGGCTTGCTGTTGAATTGGTGCATCATCGGCTTCTTCAACGGCGCCACACAGGCTATTGTGTACCCGCTTTTMCTCAGTTACCTGAATTACGAGGGCTATCAGTCGACTGCCGCGATTGCGTTGCTCAACATGGCGTGGTATTTCAAGTTCCTCTTCGGCTTCTTCTCCGATTGCTTGCCGATCAATCGCTATCGACGCAAGCCATACATGTACATTGGTTGGGCGATGCTCATGGTATTCATGACGGTCATGTCGATCATGGGCACAGCTGATCCGTACATGGTCAATGGCATCGTCGTCAACCCAGATGCGGATACACAGGGTCCTCGCTTTATCATCCCGTTGGCCATTGCCTCCTTCGCGCGTTTGATGGTCACCGTGGCGTGCGAAGGTATGATGATCGAGTATGCGCATCGCGAGGGCGAACTCATTCGCGGTCGAACGCAGTGTATGACGTTCATTTTCCGATTCATCGGCGAAACTTCGGGCACCATGGCTGTGGCGTTGGGCTGTAACGGTCCAGAATACGGCGGCGGCTTTGCGCACTCGATCCCACTGCGCTCCATCTTCGCCCTGCTCGCCATGTTTGCATTCGCGGGCATCTACATCACGAGGTACTGCGTGTACGAAGAGCAGATCCCAACCAGCACCCAGCCTGTTCGGAATCACTTGGAGCGTGTGTGGTCCATCGTCCAGCAACCCACCACGTGGCAGCTCATGATCTTCGGGTTTCTCCTCAAGGGCGTGACGGGATACGAGATCATCGAGTTTAACAAGATCTACACGGAATGGCTCGATGCGAGCTCGCTCGCGCTCAACCTCACGGACACGGGGATCGCCAGTGGTGTGCTCTTCGTGGCCATCCTCATTTCACGGTACTGGCTCAACTCCAACTGGCGGTGGATGGTCGTGTGTAGCTTGATCCTGGGCTTGATGGTGATGATTCCCGTGGATATGATCACGGTGTTCGACGTCTGGCGACACCAAGCCGTGTACTTGATCAAGGGCCAGATCATCGGTATCCTCGACGCGTTCTTCCAGATTCTTCGTCTCATGATCATCATCGAAGTGACGGATCCTGGGTACGAAGCCACGACTTACGGCCTCATCTCGACGGTGTACAACCTCGCCACGCCGGTCGTTAGTATGTCCAAGAACGTCATCGCCACGACGTTCAACCACGGAGATCTTAAAGAGGACACGATGGAGGTGCGCTGGCACGTGGCTTACGAGTTCTTTGCCAAGTACGCGCTTCGTCTTGTGATCGTCCTCTTGATTTTGCCGCTGGTGCCCCGCCAGAAGAGCCACGCGAAGGAGCGTCGTCAGGCCAAGTCGCTGAATCTGACTCTCCCCGTCTTGCTCTGCATCTTCTTCGCGTGCTTGTTCGTCACAGCCATCACGTCGAGTATGCTCTCGCTCTTTCCGTCCACGGCATGTCTCCGCTTCGCGGGTGGCAAGGGCTGCTCGTGAACAGCCGGAGGCGTGTGAATGTGAATGTCTAGGTAAAGTAGTTGTCGCAATGGTGTACACTGTACATTGATCAAGTCTAAAACTGAATAGTAACGGAATCCCTCACGAGTATAGAGTGACACAGAAGTAGAATGGAACAGCCTACTGGCAGGCAGACCGTCGGGTCTGGTTTGTGGGCGCGTCAAGTTGACAGTCGAGTCAACTGACGCATGCGGATGGGAAGATTCTGCACTTGAGGGATGTCATCCACAGAGTCCCCCTCATCTGCTGTCTTCCAGGTGTGGCACCGTGTATAGCTTGCTGACTAAATTTTGAGTGCGTGCATCGCCCTGTGGGACGTTCAGCCATCCGACGGCGACCGCAACGCCAACGCAACCTGGCGTGCGAAGGACATGAGGATGCGCCTAGACACACACGGCGCCGCGAGGGACAATCTCGTTCTGATCTCCAACACAAGGCCGTTAATTTCGGAGCGTCTCCCATACGTCACGTGGGATCCTTCCCGCCATGTGCTAGCAGATGTATCTGACGCAGAGCTTCTCCCGCGTGCTCTCTCTCGGCGTGTACAGGCCGCGTCAAGCTTTGGCTAGAACGCAACCGGGGTCAGTCTCGACGGCCTCTGAGATCTCTTTCAAGCAACCGCCTGGTGGGTGGCGCTCGGGCCTTGCAGGTGTTGCCTCCTGACTGGCATTCCCTCGCGCTGTCGTCCTTTTAACCGAGCGAGGGCTCGTCAGGTCGCTGAGATCCACAACTTGGCTATCGTATGACATCACGTCGAAAGTTGACGAAATGAGTTCCAATTATCAAAACACGGTGGTACCATCATACAAATTCGAGATGTTTGCGGTGGTGAGCTCCTCGTTTTCCACCTTGTTTTGCCAATAGATCAGGTAGTCAGCCCCGGCTTTGCACGTATCGCGTGCGCGTGGAGACCTGGATGCAATGCGGACACGCCGCGGCTCTGCCCACAGTGCGGCGGCTGCGTCGCGTTGTCGATCAACCGAGACTTGAAGCACGCCTCCTCTTTGCGTGTGCTCTTTTCCCAGTCGGAGGGCCATCCGTCCGTCCGTCCATCGTGCGCGTGGCCTCGACTCCGTCTCGGTCCCTCCCTGCGCTGGGCACTGGTCAATTCGCCGTCGCGCCGGACTTGCCACTTCTCAACGTGGCTTTAATCGCGCGCCATGTACCCGACGTCGCATCAATACCAATACCAGCAGCAGCAGCAGCAGCAGCCACCGTCGCGACGCGCGCCGGGCATCGTGCTCCTGGAAGAGACAGACTTGTATCATAACCACAACGAGTTCCAGGACTCGCACGTGCTGCTCTCGGAACCAGAGTTCCCAGTGCAACAACATGCGAGAATCGGACGCCCGAGTCTCACGGTGAGTCAGTACAGCACGTCCACGGGGTACCATGGCATGTACCGCACGCCGTTGGAAGTCATCTCCAAGCCGGCAAGCTCCGTCGACACTCTCCCACCGCACTATGGTGCCTTCCGATCGGGCGGTCCGGTCCCTCTCTTTACGGGTCAGTATAGTGGTCTCGTGCTCAACTACCTCATCCTCGGTTTCTTCAACGGCGCGTTCCCAGCTCTCGTCTACCCGCTCTTCTCCTCGTACCTCAACTACACGCCGTACCAGGCCGCCGCCGCGACGTCGCTGATGGATTTCGGCTGGTATTTCAAGTGGTTCCTGGGTTTCTTCACCGACGCCTTCCCAATCAACCGCCAGCGCCGCAAGCCTTACATCTACATCGGCCATGGTATCTTCATGACGTTCATGATCGCCATGGCGTGTATGCATCAAGTCAAGCCTTACATGAAGGATGGTGAGATCTACAACGCCAACGCGACGTCCCAGGGTGTCCGCTACGTCGTCCCCGTCATGTTCTCGTCCTTCGCCCATCTCCTCCGAACCGTGGCTTGTGAGGGCCTGATGGTTGAGTTCGCCCACCGCGAAGGTGAGTTTGAGCGTGGTCGTACGTCGTGCATCATCGTCATGATGCGCTTCTGTGGTGAGATCATGGGCAACCTCTTCGTCACGATGCTGTGTAACAGCGAGGAATTTGGCGGTGACTTCTCCTGGTCCATGCCGTTGGCGTGGATGTTCGGTATCTTCGCCATTATCGCGTTCGTGGGCATTGTCCTCACACGCTTTTGCTTGGACGAAGAGCTCTTGCCGTCGGGTCGTCAGCGCGTGGGCACCCAGCTTCGTCATATCTGGCGCTTCATTGAGCAGCGTGCGACCTCGCAGATCATGATCGCCGCCTTCCTCATCAGTATCGCCCTGGGCTTCAAGGTGCAGGAGGTCGCTGCCATCAACAAGCACTGGCTCAATGCTAACACGCTGGCGCTCAACCTGTCGAGAATTTTTAATGCCGTCTCCTACGTCATGGCCGCGCTCGCCATCAAGACCTGGTTCCTCAACACCAACTGGCGTACGACGACACTCGTTGGTCTTGCTATCGGTGCGGTCATCGCGCTCCCAATTGAACTCTTCAC
>NSDO01000520.1:16735-31859 GCA_002286825.1 Lagenidium giganteum | reverse complement strand
GCCTCTCTCGCTCGGCGAAGACGTGGGTGCGCGGCTGAGCAAGTCGCTCGATGCGAGCGGATGCTCTATGAATCGGGTTCCGTGTCTCGCGCGGTACGAGTGTCTGCTGATTATCGTGAAGAATGCCGTTATCAGAAGCCCAATGATGAGTAGAGTGGGCAATATCTTGTTCTTGTGTGGGTTCGTTGTCGTAATAATGCGGCTGATCGTCTTCTTGACCTCCGAGCCACATCTGGCTGTCTGGCATGCTGTGCTCAGACTCCCGTGGACTAGATTTGGACAACAGCTTCGCAAAAAGAGTCGAAAGGTCTCGCTTTGGGGCCTCGTCTATCTGATCGGGCTCGATTTGAGCGTGATTGTCATCGTTTCCATCCGGCTCCGCTTCAAACTCGTCGATTTTCCCCTCTTCCTCGTAATTGTCATCATCGTAGAATGGATCCACAAGCCCAGACCGTGGCTGCACATCTGCATGGAGAGACGTTCCGAGGATGTCTGCCGCGTAGAATAACTCAGCGCTTCCACTTTCACTGAGAGCGTCGCTCTTGGCACCACTTCGACTGCTGTGAGGAGAAGGAATGGCCTCGTATGGCTCTGCATCATCTGCATTCTCCATCGTCTTCACAATAAAACGGAAGGAATTCGTGTCCGAGCGAAGCGTCGCGGACGAGGAACCTACCACTCACACGTCGCAGATCACACCCAAAACCAACGAACACAAAGAAACCACGGACAATTCAAAATGCATTCCCACGATATAAAGGTATACCTTGTTACGAAGATTTGCCCGAGCGTTTCGATCTCTTTACTTCGCTTGGGGGAACAAGAAGCAAGAGTTACCCAATGAGGAAACCTGAGATACCGTGGCCCGACGTCCTTCCATCATGACTACTCTTGAGCCAGCAAGTGCCATTCTCGTACTCCGTCCATGTGTACGCGCGGCATCCGCCACCATTGTCGTAGTCCTCGGTGCACAGGTCGCAGCACTCGTCGTACTTTGAAGCCTTCACGCTGGTCAAGTCGTTGCCAGCAAAGTCCACACCTGCGACGTTCACGCATTTTCCCTCGAAGCTCGAATGCACCACCGAGGAHACGGTCCCAGGAGCCTTCACACGCTTGCCTGGACCTGACTTGAACCAGCACGTACCTCCATTGTAGTCGTTCCACGAGAACGCATGACAGCCAGGCTGCTCGCCGCACCACGCGCAGCAAATATCCGCTGATGGGCTTGAGGCGCTGCCAATGTCGTTACCCACGATATCCACATCGTTATCCAACTTGCAATGTGAGACAGGCGCGTCATCGCCAAAAGTCGGGTACGCCCACGCGGAGCTGACACCAGGACGCGTCACACGAGCAACCACCTTGCCCTTCAAGAAGCACGTACCACCATTGTATCCGCTCCATGAGTAAGCACGGCATCCGTCAAAGTCCTGGCAAATCTTGCAGCAGTTCTTCGCATCAGGGCTTCGCTGTTGACCGATGTCCATGCCTTCAAAGTCGGAATTCTCTCGCAACTCACACGTTGGCAGCACTGTGCCAAATGACGCCAGGCCGGACTTGGTATATGGACTCGCAACGATCTCCCCACGACCTGACTTGAGGTAGCATGTGCCACCATCGTATCCTGACCAGGTGAACGCCTTGCACGCGTACTCGGTGTTACATATATTGCAGCAATCTTCGGCCGTTTTCGCGGGCTTGCTGAAGAGATCAAACCCCACGTAATCAAAACCGTGCTCAATCAAGCAGGCACTCGTCAACGATTGGAGAACCAGAGTCGGCGCGGCAAGTAGAGCTGCAATAGGCTTCATTCCTTTTTAACTTGTACTGGAGTGGTAGTTGTACTGGTGAAGTGAATTCAAGAATGAGAGACCCAGAACCCCCCTTGGAGACATCGTCCTCACCTCGGTTTTGTCGTGTTGCCTTCGTCATTAACCCACGTTGCACAAACCGAGCACACATGAGAGATAAATGAGGTCGAATTTTCCAAGTGCGTTGTCGTCAGAGGCATATCAGGCTTGTGAATCCGTTTGACACGAGTCACCATCGGCGATTCGTCCACCGTCTGTCTCTCCCGTCTGACCAATTGAGATATCGCGTCATCATCCAGAAGACTCCCCCACAGACTAAACTGAGATCCAGTGCCGAGCGAGCTAGGACGAAAAGGAGCCCACGAGATTCCACTGCCGGCGACAAACGATGCCGTTAGTTCATCCGACTGTGATGATGTGGCCCAGGAAGCAATCAGTCCTGTGGCATCATCTCTCCGTCTGTAGGGCGCCATACAAACTGATACGACSTCAGGCGGTGCTTCTAGCCCATCCTAATCGACAGAACACGTCACTCGGGTCCTTTTTGCCGCTTGAACGGCGGAAAAGCCGCCATCTTCCCACGCATATCTCTCATATTCCACTGTTCGATCTGTTTCTGTTGCACATGAAAGAGATGACCAGGACTAACACTCTCTCCATCCAAACCGGTCGAATACTGGTTTATTGCAACATAATCTTGTCTTATGTTGCACACATCGCTGGTTGCACTTGACCATCACTCCCAAAGGAAACCAAGGAAGGAAGAGGATGAAAATGCCGACGTGGCCGTCGTCCGTGTATGACTACGACGCGCAGACGATCGCGGACGAGGACGCGGCGGAGGTGGACTTGCGCTGGGGTGGATGGATCCGATGTCGCTAGTGCGTGACGACCAGTTTGATGCCCTTGCCACGGAAAACTGATGCAGAGTCGTGCCATTGTAGTTGCAACGGGCGAAAGCAAAAAGCGCATGAAGCATTCTCTGAGGAAGGATGGGAGGCGCACAAGGCAAGCTCGAGCCATCAACGAGCAAAGAGCGAATTTGACGCTTCCGTCGAGCCGTCGGGAGCCGCGAAGACATCGAAAGATGACACGGAAGCAGTGAATGACCCCTCTCGATTTCACGAATATGCGGATTTCTCGGCAGCCATGGCCGATATTATACGCAAGGACACCAAGTTTCTGGCACAAGAGAAGGCTAAGCACGACAAGGATGCGAGGGAAGAGCATCGGATCAAGGAGTTGTTGCGACAAACGACTCTACTGGTACTGGAGCAGCAGGAGGACATGGAGCACTTGCGAAGCCAAGTCGCGGATCTCCAGCACTCGATGGTTCACCTTCAAAACGAGCTAAGAACGGCGCGGTCGCAGTCGATGTGGACTGTCATGCAACAACCGATGGATCTACGAAAGCGTTCGTTCCAAGACGTCTGCGCAGAGCGCACTGTGCGGCAACGGATTGAAACTCCAGTAGTTGTGGAGATTATATCGGATGACGACAGTGACGAAGATCAGTCCACCGACTTGTTTGACGAGCTGAACATGTTCGACCGTGGAACGAGGATGAAGTAGACATAACACACACAGGAACCAGGGTTATTCAACAATGCATACATACGAGTCATACAAACACCTAGAAAATGAGTTCACGAGTTTCGGCTTCGGTCTGCTCCATGGGGCAGGTCGGACACTTGAAGCGCCTACTTATTATCAACCGACAATGTCAGCTATCGGTCACACTCGCCTCGAGCGAAACACTTGCCTTGTCATGTTGAACGAGATTTTCTTCACACACGACTTGCAGATCACGTGTCCACACTTGAGCAACATTGGAGGGTTCGATGGCGTGCTCTCTTCTTTAGAAACCGGGCACGCAAACACGGTATGGAAACGGTGCTCGTTCGCGATAGGTAGCTCTACCGGTAACTCTTCTAGTGCCTCCCAGTCAGTCATCTTGCTATCCATAACTGCGACAAGCTTGCGCATGGCTGGCAACGCGGCAATTCCGACGGATAAGCTACAATGCCGTGGAATTTGTATCAGGAAACCTCTGTTGCAAGTGAGATGAGATCACGTATCGAAACGTACCAAGTGTCGAGATATGCTCGGTGTGGCACCTGTCGCAGTCGACAGCACGCACGGATCACCGACTCACGAATGTTATCCCATCGATTTGTGCTGAAGAATTCCTTGTATGGCGATTCTCCAAAGCGACCCTTGTAGAGCACACAGCCCATGAGCTGGCCAATCTCTGCAATGCACTGAGGTCAGCGTTTTCTCTCTCATCATTTGTGCAGACACCCGCAAACCTTTTTGGTGAGTTGCCTGGAACGGAGAGAGCGCTTCGCCCGCAAATTCAACTGCTTCCATGACATCGGAGCAACCCTCGAGGAGATCGAGATACTTTAAACGGACAAGCTCGAACTCGATATCAATATGCAGCGCCTGAAGCTCGTCGTGATTCCGCTTTGCCCACCTACAAGCAGCGAGTGTGAGATCAATTCCGCACTCTGAAAGGATACCACTCACTCTAAAGCTTTGCTCATATCGCGATGTTTGAGTGCGCTGGTCATGTCGTGGAGCTCAACAAAGCACTCGCGATAATTTGTCGGCAGGTCGATCTCTGCTTCCTAGAGATGCACCGCATTAGCTGTCGTCAAGCAAACATGTTTGATATATCCAGTTCACACCTTGCAAAGTGCGTCTGCCGCAGCAATCTGTCCATTGTGGTAGAGGTATTCCGCAACAAGTTGACACACAGCTCTATGATCCGGCTCCTTGCCATGGCAAATCTTGGTGACGTCGTTACTAAATAGCTAAATACAGCAAACTGCGTCAGTCGTCGGCCTATAGCCTTTGCCATCGCAGTGTTCTCACCTTGTCGATCTGCTTGCCGTACTTGGACAACGCCACATGCAGTCCCTTCAGCTCGTCAGCGATGCTTTTATCCAGGTTCAACACCTTGACCCGTTCGACAAACTCCTGCACAATGTGCTCGATCTCATCATCAACCTCTTCCACATCGCACGGCGCGCTGGCCACCGCCGCTTCTGCGCTGTCGCTGGCGATCTGGTCGCGGTTGGTGTTGCTCCGGCGCTCTTCGGTTTCTCGCCGCGACCGACTCTTCTTGCGCTTGTACTCGTCCTGCTTCTCCACCAGCTGCGCCTTGGCCGTCTCCACTTCGGTGAGCAGCAGATCCAAGTGCCGATGGATCTGCTCGGCGCACAGACGCTGCTTCTTGAGCACTTTACGCCCTTCTTCCTCGAACGTCTGCATCTGTCCGTCCGTCGTCTTGCGAGAGATGACTGTGGATGATACGATACGCCACTTCAAGATGGGACCGTGCGATGTGACCAACCTGCCACCGAATGAAGAAGGGTGGACACAGCTGGTGGCACCAGCGGACGAGTCAGTCGTGGATGAGCCAAGCCGAGCCGAGCCGGATACTATTCCTGCAAACCTTCGATGGTCGAAGGCTCGGCTTGGCTCGGTGACTCGGCTCACTTGTGACGAGATGGCTACACCGTGGACCCTGGGTCTGTTCGGAAGCGTAGAAATGCATGCGTGGATTGAGCAACCAGTGGACTCAACGTGGAACTTCAACACTCTTTGCCTCTTGGGTGCTGTGAGGAGCACCTTGAAGAAGGAGAACGACGCACAATCGTTGCTTCATTCGCTCAGTGTGAAGCTTGCCCACCCTGATCCCGCTGGGATTCCGTCGTAGAGCCTATCAAAATGGTCCTTACAGAGGAAGCACACACGAAACCCGAACAACGAGCGACTCGTTCGTCGTGGTTGTCTCTCAATGCTGCTTCAGACCGTCACTGCCCTTGCTTTTCACGTCGGATCTTCCAGGGTCTTGCACGTGGTTCAGTCCCCTCTGTTAACTGATATTTTATGTTGCATCAACAACATTATGTTGCCTGTACAGCCATAACCTCTACTACTGAATCAGTAACCGCCATTTGTTGTCGCAGGTTCCCTCTATTCTCGCATAGATCGACCGCGCTCTAATTGAAGGTGGCCCAAAGAGCTCCGCTCGCAGCGGCTGCGTCATCACTCGAGAATCGAACGCCGGCATCGCTTACCATGTTCACCAAGGCCCTGCACCGCGCCTCTGCCGCCACCGGCGCCGTCCGCAATGTGTACGCACTGCTCCTTCTGTGCTCTGTGTCTTTGTAGGACTCCCTGACGATCTATGTGCTTGCAACAGCGCCCAGAAGCGAGCGGTGAGCTACTTGTCCGAACTCCCAGAAGAGCACGCCATGCTCCGTGACATGTGCCGTCAGTACGCCAACAAGAACTTGGCGCCGATCGCTGGTGAGTTGGACCGTGATCATCGCTTCCCAGCCCAGCAGGTCAAGGAGATCGGTGAGATGGGCTTGATGGGTGTCGCCGTCGACGAGCAGTACGGTGGTGCGGGTCTCGACTACCTCGCCTACGCCATCGCCATGGACGAGATCAGTCGCGGCTGTGCCTCGACGGGTGTCATCATGAGTGTGAACAACGTACGTCGATCCTCTGACGTATTGAGGTCAAACGGTTGTATACTCATCACCATCGTTCTGTTGACTGTAGTCGTTGTACTGTGCGCCAATGGAGAAGTTTGGCACGCACGAGCAGAAGGTCCGTGGCTACGTGATTGACCTACAACGAATATACTGGCTCACGTTGTATCGATTGAATAGGAGCAACACTTGACGCCTTTCGCCAAGGGTGAGAAGCTCGGCTGCTTCGGTCTCAGTGAGCCAGGCAACGGCAGTGACGCCGGTGCTGCCTCGACCACCGCCCGCGAAACCGACACGAGCTTTGTCCTCAACGGTACCAAGGCCTGGATCACGAATGCCCACGAAGCCGACCAGGCGATCGTATTTGCCACGACTGACAAGTCTCTCAAGCACAAGGGTATCAGTGCCTTTATCGTGCCAACCAACACGCCTGGCTTCTCGCTTGGTAAGAAGGAAGACAAGCTCGGCATCCGTGCCTCGTCGACCGCCAACCTCATCTTCGAGGACTGCGAAATTCCAAAGGAGAACCTCTTGGGCAAGCGTGGMGAAGGCTTCAAGATCGCCATGGTCACCCTTGACGCTGGTCGTATTGGTATCGCCTCGCAGGCGCTCGGTATCGCTCAGGCTTCCTACGACTGCGCCATTGCTTACGCGCAGACGCGTAAGACCTTCGGTGTGCCAATCGCCAAGAACCCAATCATCCAGACCAAGTTGGCACGTATGGCCATGGAGATCGAGGCTGCTCGTCTCTTGACGTGGAAGGCGGCGGCGGAGAAGGATGCTGGTCGTCCATTCACCAAGCTCGCTGCTATGGCGAAGCTCAAGGCGTCGGAGGCCGCGACCATGTGCTCTCACCAGTCGATCCAGATCCTCGGTGGTATGGGCTTTGTCTCGGACATGCCAGCTGAACGCCACTACCGTGATGCTCGTATCACGGAGATCTACGAAGGTACCTCGGAGATCCAGCATTTGGTCATTGCCGGTGCGCTGAACAAGGAATTCGCCGCCACCAACGCATAAATGGACTGTTAATGAAGAAGTACAGAGCAGCTTGTGTGTGAATCGTGTTCCATGCTCTCGACTGACTTCGTCCGTCAATCAGGTTTATATTCATCTCAATAGATAGGATTCTAATAGCGTAAGTCTAAGACATGGTGACATCGAAGGACAATCGCTCGTCAGCGATCACTTCCTTGCGGCACAATGGACAGGTAATGCTCGTGTTGAACCACTCGATGACACAGTCCTCGTGGAAGTGGTGGCCACATGGCAGCTTGACCATCTTATCACGTCCCAACGTCTCTGGTTCAATGTCTGCAAGCAGGATGGCGTTGAAGGCGTCCTGTTCGTCAGCTTCGCACTCATAGTCATCAAGGCAGATACAGCACGTGCGTTCTGGATGCTCATCGTCTGCATAGCAGTGGTCGGGAGAGATATTTTCATCTACCACATCTTCTAGTGCCAACACGGCAGCAAGCTGACGTCGCTCAAGTTCCTTCTGGACTGGTGGGACTTCCAAAAACTTCTCAATCTTGTCGTAGATCTCGCGCAATTCTTCAAGAGTAGCGTCATCACTSGGTGGGTTGTTGTACAAGTAGACCGACAGATCAACATATGTGTCAAGAAGCTTGCGCACAAAGTATCGCAGACCATGGCGACGCTCGGTTACGATCTCACTGTTGTCACCGCGGACGTGCTTGCGTGGAAAGTTTGGTGCAATCGGTCGACGCACAACGTTGGAAACAATATCAAACTCGCGCGAGTGTGCCTTGTCAAGTCCTTCAAGTCGTTCTTCCCAATGGCGAACGAGGCGCAAAAGTGTAGAACGGAAAGCCGCTACTTCACTGTATCGCTTGTTCAGCGTCCACTCGCCATTCATGTCAATCGCCGACTTGGGTCGGATCTGGAACGAGTACACCGTGCAATTGCGCTGCATACCAGTCGTTGTCGCCAGCGCCACGGCCGTCTGGGTGCGAATCTCGACCGATTCCATCTCTTGCCGACGCGCCTTGAAGAGACGACGAGAGTTTGGCTCCGAGTAGAGCTGCAAGGTGCTCGCGAAKGACTTGCTGTTGATCATAGCTGAGGTGGGGAGGGCTCGTTTGCGGGAACTAGTGGGCGAGGGGGGCGAGCGCATGTGATGGCGRGGTGACTCACAGCGCGTCGAATGTCTTGCGATGCAAAGTCGAAGTGCTGTCGACTTGGCAACTTGGAGAATGAGTCCGAGAGAACAAGTTGGTGGTGGTGGAGGTGAGATGGGCGGATTAACACTCGAATAGTGGACGGTGCGTACCAGAGGCAACCGCCAATCAGCGACGAGAATACAGGAAAAAAGAAAACACTATGAAAGTGAGTATGGATTGACTACCCTACCCCGTGTTCAGCGAAGAAAAAAGAAACTGACTTGGTGTTTGTATGCCTTGGGTGGCTGCCAGAGTCGTGTTGAGCGAATGTCGCAGAAAAGATGTCGTTGGAAGGTTGTTCGGCAGAGGTTGTACGAAGGTTGCTGAGTCATCGAGCCAGAGAGACCGACCGACCTTCACTCCCACTAAGGACACCCAACGGGAATGAAGGTTAGCTCCAGAAGAGTTCAGAGGTTGCTATGCAATCAACGTCGGAGCATGATGGGCAGAGTGGACGAAGTTGCAGAACATGTTTCACCAATTTCGGCTGGTCTGAGGACATGTCAACTCTTATTGACACTCATCCTTCGAAATGAGCGTTCGCTTAGTCACGCTCCAAAGATTCACAGACGCGAATAACGCCATCGAGGCGAGTTCTCTCAGAACAGACGTACGTAGGTGCACGCCACCCACTGGACACACGGCATAATGACCCACTATAGCTGCAACATTGCGACGAAGTCACGGTGGATGGCGGCCCCTGCGATGCTGCTGGTCCCACAACTCATGAATAATTCACGCGGGACGGCGCGCGAGAAGACCATAACTCGTGCGTCGTTGCAGTCCCGCGCCTTAGGATCTCGTTCCAATGTGGGCAGTTCGGGCGTGTGGCCCATGTGACGTTAACTCCAGAACTTCGTGGTCCACCCTCCTTTGCATCCACTCACTAGAAATTTTTGCGATCTTGAGGCCGCGCCACCACAAACGCTATGTGCCCACTTCAAGAAACTACACAACGGCGCCAGTTGCCAACACGAGCCAATCCAATGCATCCTCAGATGGAAGCGATCATATGATTGGCTCAACGAATAAGAATCAGAGAGATTCAGCTGCGTGGCACGCTCACGAATGAAGGGCAACGTTCGAAATCCACTGACACAAGCGTCCAGTCTCACTTAGGAGCGACGTGATGACCGTCGACGCCGTTGATGAAAGGAAAGAGTCAAGAATGAGTACAGTGGGTGTCGTCGCTCGCACCTCCCACCAGTGGAGACACGTCGGTTCGTGCGCCATGCAGCGCCTAAGTCATTCCCGCACTTGCACTCTCGAGTACACACCTCCTCTCATCAAGCATCAAGATGCCTACTAACACCCACGACTCTCGGGCAGGACTGCCCTGGACCAATGACGAGCACGACCGCTTCCTGCGCGCCCTCGAGCTCTTCCCGCGTGGACCCTGGAAGAGCATTGCCGAGCATGTCGGCACCCGCACGACACGACAGACCATGACTCATGCCCAGAAGTACCGACAGAAGATGGAGCGACAGCAGA
This sequence comes from Lagenidium giganteum, assembly GCA_002286825.1. Taxonomy (NCBI): domain Eukaryota; phylum Oomycota; class Peronosporomycetes; order Pythiales; family Pythiaceae; genus Lagenidium; species Lagenidium giganteum. Next base: position 21,866 of record NSDO01000520.1, on the reverse strand, counting down.
AGCGTAAGCGCAAGGATGCACAGATGTCGTCGAACAAGCGAAGGGGGTTCAAGCCCGCCATCGCACGGAAAAGCATGATGGATGTAGCAATCACGACCGACTACGAGCCAGTGTCGCCGACCTCAGTGGAGACGCACGATGTGGCGCCTCGCCCATACAAGATCAGCGATGCCACATGGCACGAAGCATCCATGATGTCCTTCCCCTCGTTCGTGAACATGCTCCACGAACCTGTCGACACATGCCAGTCCTCTGCCCCGGCAACTGCCATCGAAACTGAGCTCATGTCGCTATTCCAGCCGCCCCAGGTGTCCCCATCACATTTGGAGACACCATGGGCCCTTGAGGAGACCTGCGATCTACTCTCAGAGAGCGACTGGTCCCTCATATTCTCGGTGTAGACCATTAACCGACTAGCGGCTGTTGACACATATTGTTAATCGTAAAGTTCATGTAGCGTTGTGCAAACCTACCTCTTCAATCAGACATCACATGATCCGGTGAGGTGGGGCAACTGCCATGGAGACAGGAGTCGAGAGTGGTCACCAGCTGATTTGATCTCCACTCAGTTGACGAGAAAGCGAGACTGACAGGACGTGAAGTGAGTGACTGGCCTGTCGAGATAACGCACGCCGGATCGCCAAGCCGGACCGGTGAGACATCATGGGCAAAAGGCAACATGAACAATTACAAACGTCTCGCCGGGAAACAAAACCACCGCGACTATCACCGCGAACCGACTCTCGCTGGACTTACAACCGGCGATCGCTGCGACAAGCACCACGAATCACCACAGCCTTGACAACAGTGGCCTCGCTCAGATAATGTCGCAATGCTTAAGCCCCGCCGGGCAGTGCCCGTGTTCATTACTCTTGACCGGACTCAACATCCTATCTAAATACCCGGTCGACCACGTGTCCTAGCGGAAGACAACAGCTGATACAAAAGGCAAGATTCATTTGGCATCACCTATCGAGTTAGTAGATTGAAATGTCTCAGTGTATTGTATTAAATGAGCCGACAGCTGTTTGAAGCACGGCATGCCTCACTGCACTAGCTGCAGGGCGATGGACGAGTGGCCCCCACTGCGTTTCGAGCAATTGCATTGGTTGATTTCTACGGAGCCATCCTGAGACACGTTGAGGAGCCAACTTGTCGCAAGCACGCCTTGTTTGGGCCGACCAGATCGACACCCTACAACTTAGTCTAGTACTCCCGACTGTGTACAATTTCACAATCCGAGACATTACTCGCGTGGAGAGGGGCCGTCGTTCCTATCCTAAGCGCCAGCGAGTCGATCGAGTCGACCGAGACGCCTCCCACCTGTTCCCCTCTGCTCACGTCCACGTAGTTGTTCACTTCGCAATCCACGCCCGCCAGGTCATTCCTAAAGGCGTCCCCTTTGCTTCTCCTCTCCCTCTCCCTGCGCGCCGATCGCCCCCGTCGTTTTCTTTGGCTTTCTTCCCACACTTGTCATTGCATTCTATGACAATTACTCCAGATGTGCGTCGACAGTTCTTCATGTCAAGTCACCAGGGCGCCCAGCAAGTCATTCGGCTGCCGCCGGCGTCCATCTCCCGATCGGCATCGAATCGCGGTATGGGACGTCCGTGGACGCAGGACGAACATGATCGGTTCCTTCAGGGGCTAGAGATGTTTCCGAAAGGACCTTGGAGCCGCATTGCCGAACATGTCGGGACGAGAACTCCTCGCCAGACGATGACGCATGCGCAGAAGTATCGGGAGCGGATTGCTCGTCGAAGTCGGTCGCGGTTTTCGCCACTCCAGCCACCTATTCAGTCGCCTTCTCCTCAGCCATCCCCACCCCCAGCACCACTACCAGCACCAGCGTCTCAGAAGAGCCCTGCTCCGGCCAAGGCGAGCGAGAAGAAGGCGTCTACTAGTGGTGCAACCACGCTTAATCATCGTGATCTCGAATTGTATGCGTTGACCTTTCTTGATGAAAGTGAGGATGACGAAGACAAGCCGATTGAGAAGAAGTTCAATGCGAATACTGACCATTCTGGTCTTGATGAGGAGTTGCTTCAGCTATTACCTGCGTGTAGCTTGGGTGATTTCTCATTCACTTCCACTTCCACTGGAGCTGGCTCTAACCCGCCAAGTTCTGTTCGGGAGTACTCATCGTAGGCGGGACGGAGCGAGGCACCTTCGTTGATTGCTCTGACTTGACTGCGAGGTGATTGTTGGCTTGACACTGACTTTGGTCGGCGTCTGTTGTCGTTTCGTGACGTGTTTATCATTGTTGTTCGCAATGTGCGAGAAATGTTTTGTGAGTTTGGCGGGTATCCTACCCGCTACAGGAGGAATAGAGTGCACGTATTTTAGATTATGACTGCGTCGAGGCATCCCAACCTCGCAGAATATACTAGCACATCCTCTTGCTACATCATCTTCAATCCGTAAAATTGATTTGACTCTGGGCAGCTGGTATTTCCATCGTGCATAGCGTCTCGTTCCATGTCACGTCTTTTCTCGGTGGTGAAGATGCGTGAGACAGGTGGTAATTGTTGAGGAGGACAATTGACATTCGATCATGACGACCACCATCATATCCAGATAGAACAGCAGCTTCTTACAGGATATCAATATCCATTGTGGTGGATAGAGCGCATATTGGTGGAGCAAACTCAACATGTCAAGGACTTGCTTCAGTTTAATGATGCTCCTGGGTGGAGGGCAATCTAGTTATGAATCACAGAACATATTATTACCCAAGACTTACGAGCAGAGAAATGTGTTCGTGTGCTTTCCATTTGTTTACAAAACCCTAAGTCAAACCCCACGGCCAACATAAACGTCATGATGGTTTATGGTAGGGCGTGTGACTCTGGTGACCGATCGTTGCCTAACGTAAATTTTAGGAGATGGTTACTAACGAAAAAATTCAAATCCGCCAATCAAAACGCGAGATTCCACCATGAAGCCAGACCAAACGACCTTCACTCTCAAAAGCTTCGCGCGGTGCGTGACGCATCGCCACGCCCACCCGTGCGTCCACCAAGCGACTTTCTCGAAAGAATGATGAGTCTTATCACCGGCTACGAGCCATCAAGCATCTACGCGTAGTGTATGGTACTCTGCGTTCTCTGTGTATGCATACTTTATTTGAATGTATATTCCCCACCAAGGGTGCTGCTTGCTTTGTGTACGCTGCTGTCGCAGACTCCGTGTCGACTGATCCTTTCAAAGCATATACCACCCACAACAAGATAGCTTCAATCTCGCTCTTAGGTCCTTTCGGGTCTTTACAACAATATCCACGCGCTTATCCCATGCGGTTAGCTATGGAGGTCAGTTGGATGATGACAGAATGCACAAAGCTACCAAGAGAATGGGCGCAGTACACTCACAAAATTATCAATCGGAGTACGCAAGCGAAGCCTCGATATGGACGACAATGGAACTTGTGTGAACCACAACGTACTTATTTGGAAATGTACCCTCGTCGAATAAAAAGAGCACACATCACCATTTCGACCAATCCGACGCGATAGTTTCGAGCCGGTCCGCCGTTGATGTTTGACCATTGACGTCTGTCTCCGACCATCACTCGGGTGGTGCTCAGATTGCCTACGCCATCCTCATCAAAAGATGTGACCGTCCCGACGATGTGATGGATACGAAAATTGGCAATCCGCCACGCCGTTTCCGGTATCATTATTAAATTGACCAGCATTGCCTGAAGCACTACAACCGCCGATCAGAATGACCATTACGCCAGAGGTTCGCAGTCAATACTTCACGAGCAACGATCAAGGAGATCAGCGTGTGATCCGTTTACCGCCAGCTCCAGTTATGCAGAGCGGCCCAACCCGCCGCTTAGGTCGACCATGGACGGATGACGAACACGACCGGTTTCTTCAAGGTCTCGAGATGTTTCCTCAAGGCCCGTGGAGTCGGATTGCAGAACACGTTGGAACAAGAACAACGCGCCAAACCATGACCCATGCTCAGAAGTATCGGCAGCGCATTCAACGGCAGCGCGCTGGACAATATGACCGGGTTGGGGACGCAGAGAGCGATAGGGACAGCATTCCAAACGAAGATCGCAGTAGCGTTCACGTCGAGGAGAAGAACCAGAGCGGTGAAGGGCAGCAGCAGCCTGAATTCGTATTTCAAGACGATGCTCTCCACAAAGAACTTATTGAGTTTCTAAACGAAGTGGATCCATTTTCTTTCGAAGACGATCCGACGATGTTGCACGAACTCCACGAGCTCGGGATCGACATGAGCGGCTTCTAGCCGTGTCACATCGGCTCCACGAGCCCCAACCAAGGTTCGGTACACCACAAGTCGAAAAAGTCGTAGATATTTTGTAAAGTCCGTAGAAACACATAGTCGTATAGTGAAAGTCATAATGTTGGATAAGGCCTGCCTTATCCACATTTTCATTTTTTGCAGAAACTTTTCACCAAATTTTGCGAAACATGTCGCCAGTAGGAAGAATTTTAGCCAATCGTAAGCGATACATACAGTTCATTTGTCCGTCTACGCGAATTTCATAAACAGGCACTTTGTGTGGATCCCAGCAACTGCGCTTCAAGATCGCCACACGATCTTCTCACCAGTGCATGGCGCTCCACATATCGAAGAGCTCCAGATCCCCTTAGCAATCAGAGTCTTCTCGGGGTACATGGCCACACCTGTCACGCCATTTGTGGCTCCAGGTCTCCGAAAGTATGGGCTCATTGTGCTCGGTGCAGACTAATGTTGATCATATTTGGCTATCCAATTATGACGGGAGGGCGAGATACCACAGGATGTTGGGGTATATGACCACCTAATGGATGTTTGGATTGATTAGTTGGAAGCGAATTGCTTGATATACTTGGTGATTGGATCTATTGAAGGTGAACAGAATACCAGAAGATCGGGCAACAGCAGAATTCTCCTCGCGTCGCGATTTGAAGCATTAATATGCACGGACATGCTTGTTAAGGGATGCGCAACTCACGCTGGTAAGAATATCGGGTGCAGGCACTTTGTGGGAAAAATAAAAAGTTTCTTTCTTACAGTGATGAGCCCTTCACTTCTACTACACACGCGCTTCCTTTGATTCATCGCATTCCACCTTCTGAAAGAGCTCCACTAGCCCATTGTCTTCTGAATT
>NSDO01000519.1:66031-84719 GCA_002286825.1 Lagenidium giganteum | reverse complement strand
TCGCTCAAGCTGCCAGCGAGAATTCTGCTTGCTCTTTCATCCACGGCCAGCTCCTCTCGTCCTATCTGTAACATTTACCACGTCGCCATGGCAGTCTATCTTGTATGACCGCCGCCGCTGACATAATTCACCTTCATTTTCACGTACATTCCCATCTCCTGTGATGTTCTTGTTGGCCGCACACGTCATTTGGAGCGCTCACGTCACAGATCCAAAATCGTTAATTCCCATTAATATTGGAGGGAGTTTACTGGGTGCAAAATTTTAAAAATATGCGTGAGTTCGGAGGCGTAAATCTTAGGTGCGCTGGCAGTAATTTGCTGGGAAAGTAAATCGGAGCCTTGATATGAACGAATATGATTGGTCGAGCTTATCATGGAAAATCGTCGATACTGTAAGAATTCAAGGTTTTTTCTTATCGACGATTTTCCACGTTAAGGCGCTTGGTGGGTTAAACACAATGCACACATCGAATCCGACTGTGTTTCTCTTCGGCAGAATGACCTTTCGCGTGAGGCAGCAGCAGCAGCACCGACCATGGCGTCGCTGGTGATCATCCGCAGCAAATCCAAATCGATTGAGTACCAGACGCGCAAGCTCACCTACGAGCGAGCAGGTTCCGATGAAGAGCTCAGCAGTGTCGACAACCAGCGCAGCCACGACGACGACAGCGACGACAGCGAGCAGCGCGGCGACGACAGCGAGACCGCCGACGCCGACGCCGACGCCGCGCAGCTCACCAAGGCGGACGTGCTCACAGACGAGCTGCTGGACATGGACGACCTGCGCGCGTTCCGCTGCGCCGAGTGCAGGAACGTGGTGGCCGCCCGTGAAGAAGTTATTTCCAAGACGTTCTTTGGGCGAACGGGACGCGCCTTTTTGATGAACGGCATGTGCGTGCGTGCAGTGTCGGCGAGCTGTTCGTGTGTGGCGCCAGTTCTCGGCTCTGATGGCGCGGTTGTGATGGTCTGCTGACAGGTTCAATGTGCGAACGGGATCGCCACGCAAACGGCGCCTCATGACGGGCATCCACACGATCACGGACGTGACGTGCAATCGCTGCGACGCCATCCTTGGGTGGAAATATGTAAGTGTGCGCTCCGCGCTGAGGACGCTGATCTTTCCTGTACAATTGTATGCTGAGGCGGTGTGATACAGATCCAAGCCATGGAACCGTCTCAACGCTACAAAGAGGGCAAATACATCATGGAGAAAGCGGTGGTGGAAGAAGACGACCACGACGACGTCCGGATGGCGCCGTAGCCAGCTGCGTGGTGTGTGTTACTTGCGTTAGATTTAAGGTTTTGCTGCGTGGATTGTGAATGTGATGCATCAACGGTGTGCTGCTGCGCATTTGAGATTTTAACCATCGAAGTGAGTACGAGGAATGCTATCATTAATTTCAGACTTGAAATTGCTACAAGGATTCAGCTGCTGCATCTAGCAGTTGTATGACATCGGCAGCAGCTGGTCGTTTCTCTGGATCGGACTCGAGGCATGCATTGATGATCTGAGTGACTGCTGTGGGGCAATCCGATGTCACGCTTGGACGTAGGGAGCCGGCAATGACCATGTTGAGCACTTGGAATAGCTGCAGCGGAGCACCCGATGCATTGGTGGCTGTGTCGGCATACGGCAGCGCACATTTGTCCAGCTCCACCAGCACGACACCAAGCGAATATATGTCCGACTTTTCCGAATATCGCGTGCCGTTCAATACTTCAGGGGCTGTCCAGAATGGCGTCCCGACGCCTGCTGTCATCATGATGTCGTTGTAGCAGTTGCGACTGACGCCGAAGTCGATGAGTTTGGCCTGCAGCGTGTTCGACAACAGCACGTTCTTGGACTTGAGATCCCGATGAATCAGCGGTGGCGTTCGCGAGTGCAAGTAGGAGAGCGCAGCGGCGACATCGCGAGCGATCGCCCGCTTCTCTCTCTCCCACGTCATCGACGAGCCGTGCTGTTTCAAGAAGGTCTGGAGGTCGCCCTTTTCAAGGAACTCGAGTGCCATGCACAACTGCTCCAAGCTACTCCAGGCAACACCGATGAACTGCACGACGTTGGGGTGGTCCAGCGCAGCTGTTAGTTGGATCTCATCCGTGAACGAGACGACATCGTTGTAGCGCTGCCGCTTGGTCGTGAGCAACCGCTTGATTGCGACTTGCTGACCGTTGTACTTAGCAAGCCAGACTTCGCCGTACGCGCCACGACTAAGTTCGCGTTCCAGTTCAATCTTCTCGAATGCGATTCGCTTGCGCCGCAGGTTGGGATCACCGATGAGTACCTTCAACGCACCGTTATGCGTCGAGGACTGGAACTCGTTCAAGTTTGACGATGACGTGGAGGCTGCGTACGGGGTGGCACGAGGGGTTGTACCGCCTTCGGACGTGACCGTGCGTTGACGATCTCGCTTTTGAAGCTCTCGATGAAGTTGACGCCGTCGATACCAGAGCCAACCCAGTCCACCGAGCAACAACAACACCCCGCCAATGATCGGAATCAGATACAGCGTATTGAAGCATTTGTTGTGTTGTGCGACCTGTTCCAACCAGTTTGTCACCAGCTTCGTCGGCGCTGGTTCCTTCCACCTCTTGGCCTTAGCCAGAGCTGCACTGTAAGGCGCGCACGGAATGATCATCGAGCCATAGACGTCGTCGCGTGGACAATTATTCCACGATGGTTCATTCTCATCCTCCGTCGTGTGAATGGCGAAGACCAGGAAGTCCTGCTTGATGTCCAAGTCATGCCAGGCGTGGCGCTCGATATTCATCACGGGAATAGCGTCGTCAGCGCCACCCGTTGCCCACATCGACATGTGATTCCCTTGGATGTTGAAGCTTTCGGCGGCACACGACGACACTTGCAGCATTTGCGTGCCTGTGCAGTTCTTGGATCGGAATGTGGCGTGCCCGTTCGGGTTGGTGCAGTTGGACGTCGTGCATCCGACGGACAGGTAATCGTCCAGTGACACAGCGATATCGGCCATGGAACGACCTCCGTTCGTGTAGATCTTGATCAGACTCGCGTCGGGCGCGATCGCGAAGCCCGAGTCCCAGATGAGCGCTCGTTGTAACAGCCCAGGAAGGTCGGCAAAATCGACGCCGGCGGCTTGTAATCGCTCCTTGATGGCAGCAGGAAGAGCATTTTGGTCATATCGAAGAGCAGCGGCAACGGCACCGGCTTGATGACGATGGTAGAATTGCTGTGCCAGGTCGGATGTGGCGCCATCAAATTGGAAGGAATCGTTCCGGCTTGCAGAGAAGTCTATGCCGCGCAAGTCACGCGTAGTTTTCCAGGACACCATGCTGATTGTTGGTACCACTCGCGCGGACCTGAATGACCCGAGACACCTCGCTGCTCGCGTGTCGCTCAATGCTGCGCTCTCTTGTCGTTGTGGATTGGTCTCCGGACGTTGGGTCACTTGGGTGCGTGCGGCCAGCACGAGAGAATCCTGGTTCGTCCGACGCTTCCAGGCGAGCTCCAGAAAATAGAAGAACAATCCATACTGAGCACAAGCTATAATGAGCTCAGCTCATTCGCACGGTGCCATTGACGCGGTGTGCGTGGGCTTCGGACGTGCTGGACGCAGCAATTTTTCACTTGCTGTGCAGGAATATGAAAATTCACTGTGGTGTGCATCGGTTTCGAAGTGGAGCAATGCCACTGACACATCTAACGTCGAATTATGACTTGACGAATGACTAGGTGAGCGAAGGTCGCACTGTCGACTGGAGTTTGTATGAGAGCTGCGCGGCACTCGGCCGCATAGCAGGATCGTGAGCGACGCACGCGAGCGCAAGTTTGCGCAACTCGGGCGGACAACTCGGGGAGAAGACCGGTTTGATGGCGCCTTGTGCAATCATGGAGACGAGCTCTGAATCACTGACCAAGTCTCGGGCAACATCTTCGTTCAGTGAATACGGCGCTCGGCATGTATCGAGCTCCGAGAGCACAATTCCGAACGCAAAGATGTCGGCCTTTTCGGTGTACTCACCGCCGAAGAGAACCTCGGGAGCCGTCCAGAGTGGCGCTGGCCCGTCTTCTGTCTGGAGCTGCGCGTCACAACCGATGCCAAAATTGCTGAGTTTGGCTTCGTAATTTGCAGTGAGCAGGATATTGCTGGAACTGAGATCGCGGTGGACAATGGCAGGTGACATTGAGTGCAAATAGACGAGAGCGTGGGCGATGTCGGTCGCCAGATCAAACTTGTCGTCCTTCCATGTCAGTTTTTGCGCTGCATCGATGGGCAAGAACGCTGCTAAACTTCCGGTGCTGACGAATTCCGAGATCATGCACAGCTCTGGGATTGTGGTCCATGCCAGTCCGACTAATCGCACGATGTTTGCATGCTCGAGCATCGACGCCACACGAATCTCGGTCACAAACGCTTCAATGTCCTGAATGCTTTCGTTCACGTCAGGTTGCAGCCGCTTGATGGCGACTTCTTTGCGGTCCACAATGCCTCGCCAGATCTCTCCACTGCGGCCATGCCAGATCTTGTGTTCAAAATGGATCTGTCGCAACGGAAGTAGCTTCATCAACAGCGACGAGTCTTTGGAGAAATCCTCGATGACGGACGACTGACTGGTGTAGCTGGCGTTGATTCTTTCCACTTCCTTGCTGTCTCTCGAAGATAACGGCGTTCGTTGGGGGCGCACTGTCGACGGAATGATCCCACTACTAGTCGATTCGTGGGCTTTCTCACTGTCCAACAGTAGCAAACTGCGTGCCGCACGTCGCTGGCGGACAAGCAGCACCAGCAACACGACGCAGAGAACGCTCAACACACCCGTACTGATCGCGAACATGCTGGTGAGCGGCACAGCTACGCGTCTGAGCTCTTCTCTCATCCACAGGTCGACCAAGACGCCGCTTTCGGGATAGCAGTGCGTCACCCGCAACGCGCTGGTGTACTGCACACACGGAGCGATGAACGACGCTGTACTAGGACAGTTATCCGCACCAAACACAGCGCCGTCCGGGGACTCGTTGAGTGTGATGATGGTCTTGTTGCCGGCATCCGGTGTCTGCGCCTTCAGCGCTCGGATGTTGACGATGTCTTCGTTGGCACCGTCGCGCGACCAGACCGGGAACTTGGACTCAACTGCGACAGATCCTTCCACTGCACAGCGACTGACGCCCGCGACGGTGCGCGCGCTGCAATTGCGGTCGGTGAACGCGATGAACTTGCGGTTGCAATACTGGAGCTGGCAGTCCGTGGCGTCGAACGCGTTGTTGGGCAGGAAGACGCTGCTCATGGTCGAACCACAAGGCACACGCACGCGCACGAGCGCCAGCGATCCATTGGCGGGGCTTTGCGTGAAGACAAAGCCCATGTCCCAGAGCAGCGCCCGCTGCAGCGCCGGCGACAGCTTGTCGTAGTCCACGTCCTGGAGTCGTGTCTGGAGGTCATCGGGAATCGGCCGAGGAAGTGTCACACGAGCCGCAGCCGGCGTGTTCCGCTGCGCATAGAGTTGAGCTACGACATCAGTGCTAGCGAGTATCAGCGGGGCGTCCAGCAGCGCCACCAGCAACGCTTCCACGAGCACCATCGCCCATCCACGGCGCATGATGCGTTATGCGGTGGTTTATGGGTGTTGAAGCGACATTTGGCTGTTCAGACCTGCCATAATCAATACCCCGCGCGGTCGGATTAGTGAGACTTTACGGATGTCATATTTCACGAACTGTAGAAATGAATAAACCGCGATACTGGGTTGGTCCAAGGAAAAATCGAGCGACAAATATTTTATATTTGCGGTGATGGGGTCGGACACCTTTTCAGCCAATCGCTGCGATGGAGAGGGTGTGTTTCTGGCCAATGACAACATGTCGCGCACGAGATCATTGCATGGAATGCGACGAGTTCATTGCAGAAATCCGCTGGCGATGACGCCACTTGGTCGCCGCCAGTGGCGCCATGGGCTTGTCGCGCTGCTGCTGGGCTCGTTCAAGGCGAAGGCACGTGTGTCTGCGCGTGGACACCGAGGAATACGACGTGCGCTGGGCAGCTTGGCGGCACCCGACTTCCAGTTTGACGGCTCGACCTCCGACCTGGCGCAGCAGTTGTACCTGCGCTTCCTGGCTGGGCGCTCGGCCGAGCAGCTCAATGTGCAGGCTGCCAACGTCCCAGCGCGCGTGCAAGCGCGCTTGAAGGCCGTGAGCCTCCAGTTCCAGGATCTGCCGGGCCTGCTGCAACGCGCTGTGCTGTGGGACACTGGGTACGTGCTAGGGCCCCGGGGCGACCTCGTCCGGGTGCGGACACAGGATGGTCGAGGCATGGACCAGATCGCGGTGACGATGAGCGACTTCGAGAAGTCCGGTTGTACGATGCAGGAGTGCGAGCAGCCCAACGGCCAACCAGCGTTCCGCTCCAAGTTGTGTAATGGCGACCAGATGCTGTCGGTTGTGCATTGCGTCACGGACGACTTTAGCGACGGCGTCGGTCTGCACGCGTCCATGTGGTCGACGGGTGGCGATGTCAATGCGATCCCAGAAATTACAGTCTTTCGCCATGATTGGATTGACAATGACACCCAGTATCTGGTCAATGCGATCCACACCATGAAGGTTGGAGCGGAGCCAGCGTGGGATACGTGCAAGAACTCGTCGTACAGCTCCATCGTGATTCCGTGCTATACGCAGTCGGTCTATGAGAACGCTAACATCACGGTGCCCATGGCGGATCCAGAGGAAGGAACGCTTGTGAAGACGTGGCTGAAGCAGCACAGGGATACCAAGTCGTCGCAGATCGTGTGGATCATCGCGGTCGTGGTTGCCAGTGTCGTGCTCATCGCGGCCGTGGCCGCTTGCTTGTACAAGCGCAGCAAACAACAGCAAGCATTGAGCGAGCAAGAAGCCCATCCTGCACCGATCAAGTACGTTCGAAACGAGTCGACTATGGGCGATACACGGGAGTCATCAACCAGAGGAGAATCGATGGGCGACGAAGACTACACGATGTCCAACAGCGTGCTCCAGCAACTCACGAGAGACCCAAACCTTGTCAACAAGCGCTTGCCGTTTGAAAAAATCGAGTTCCAGAAAGTTATGTCGAAGGGCGCTTATGGCGAAGTGTGGCTGTGTCAATGGGAGGGGAAAGAAATGGCCATCAAGCGCCTGCTCCAAACCAAGGACCGCACATACGAGGACGTGAAGAACTTCGTGGCCGAGATCCAGCTGTCGGCATCCTTGGATCATCCAAACATCGTACAGTTTATCGGCGTGGCTTGGACCAATCTGGAGAATCTCGTGATGGCTCTAGAATATCTCGGAAACGGCGACTTACAATCGTATCTGAGAAAAAATGGCGACTTGCTGTCGTGGGGCAACGAAAGGAAGCATTTAGCCCTGGGAATCCTCCGCGGCATTGAATATCTGCATCACCGCGACCCACCGCTCATTCATCGTGACCTCAAGTCTCGCAACGTGCTGCTGACGGCGCGGCTGGATGCAAAGTTGATCGACTTTGGCGTCAGTCGTGATCGGGTTGAGCACACTATGACTGCTGGTGTTGGAACACCGTATTGGACAGCGCCAGAGGTCTTGGAAGGTGCCAAGTACAACGAGAAAGCCGATATTTACTCGTTCGGCGTCATGCTGTCCGAGCTGGACACGTGCAAACTGCCATACCATAACGCCACGACTGCCTCTGGTCAGAAGCTGAAGCCCTTTCAGATTCTCAAGATGGTGATGGCTGGTCAACTTGTCCCTGGATTTACGTCCACGTGCCCAGCGCACATCCTCGAGATCGCCAACTCGTGCCTTCAGCACGATCCCAACAATCGACCCTCAGCCGAAGAAGTCATCGCACGGCTCCAAGCCTGACCTCTGTCCATTTTGTTCACAAACCAAAGCAAAATGAGATCGATACTGTATGTATAATTTGCTGCCCCGTTGCCCCTTGCAAGCTCGCTTTGTTGTGTGCTTTGCCAAGACCATGCCCTGGTCGATGTCACGACACCATCTCGGCAGATGAGCTTCTGGACCTCGATGCTGATGCTGAGTTCCGGTTCTTGTACAGGGTTTTCGATTCGATATTGGCTACATCACACACGTCGCATCTTTCACTCACAAAAAGCAGTACTTACGGGGTTCAGCCACTGCATCAAGGTGAAATGTACCCAGTGCTCACGCTGGTATACGAGGTCCAATTCTGGCTTGGTGTTCGATGACCCGACCCAGTTCCCGACGCCACCGTGGAACTCGTGGCACGAGTCGTGGGTGGAAACTCTCCGCGCTCTCCACTCAGTCTCCACTGGAGAGCGCCCATTCGCATCAGTTGGCATTAGCAGGAGCAACAGCGACAGCGACGACGACGCATGGGCGACGATCTAGAAGATCTGCTCGAAATCGGCGCCGGTGCCATCGGCGCGGTCGTGGGCTTTGCGCTCCCGTTCTCCGGTCCGATCATCAAGGTGCTCACTATCGTGGCAGGTCAATGCAAGAACATCAAGCAGAGCCAGGATGTGTGCAAGTCCGTGTTCGTTCGTCTGAAGCAGCTGATGGACAAGATGATCGAGATGGAGGAGCGCAAGACGATGCCGGCGCAGGAGACGCTAGTCAAGTACGCGACGGTGCTGCAGAAGTTCCACGATCTGCTGGAGAAGCACTTGGCCAAGAACGCGGCGTTGCGCATTGCGTCGAGCGGATCACTGAATGAGAAGATCCGCGAGATCCACGAAGAGATTGACATGCTCTTTAAGATGCTCAACCTGGCGTTTGTCGACGAAATGATGGACTGGAAGCGGCAGTACGCATACGATCAGGAACAGCAGCAGCAACAGTTCAATATGATGATGTCCAACTTCACGGCCATCTTAAGTGAGTTGCGCGATCAACGCGCACAGCAAGAAGCTGTGACGATGCTCAAGTTCGAGGCCGAGAATCGTCCGGAACGACACACGAAGGAGCAGCTGGACATGATCAAGTCCACGTTCCGCAAGATCGTCAGTGTTTCGCAGATAAAAGTGGAGGCAATTCCACCATGGTTCTTGCCTCCGGACGAAGTCGATTACGACCGGAAGCCATTCAGTCAAGGCTCGTTCGGTGCAGCGCACCGCGGTACGTGGGGACTAGGCACGCGCGTGGTCGTTAAGACGCTGCTGGTAGACACCGCCGGCAACGACCGTGCCATGAAGGCATTCTTGCGAGAGATCGACTTGTGGCATCAATTCAACCATCCACACGTCATCAAGATGTACGGTGCTTGCCATGTATCAAGCCCACCATACATCGTGTGCGAGGACGCCGTGAACGGCAACCTCGAAGACTACCTGGCGAAGTCTGCCAACCAGAACAAGACGTGGCGATTGCTGCAGCAAGCTGCGCTCGGTCTTGGGTATCTACATGATCGGAAGGTGGTGCACGGTGATCTCAAGTGTAACAATATCCTCGTGGGTGCAGATGGCACGGCTCGTATCGCGGACTTTGGCCTCAGCTTCGTACGCAGCCGCTCCAGCAGTGTGAGCACGAAAGAGCAGACCGGCGCTGTACGCTGGAAGGCTCCTGAGTGCCTCCGTGCGATGAATCCGTCGCTCATGTCGGACGTCTATTCGTTTGGAATGGTGATCCTTGAAGCCGTGACAGGTGAACCACCATGGGGCATGGCTGCAGATGACGACGTTCGCTATGCCGTTGTCACAGAAGGACGTCTTCCAGAGCGACCGGATGACATGTCGGATCGTGCATGGGGACTGGTGCAGGGCATGTGCCATTCCGAGCCAAAGCAGCGTCTGCCACTTTTCAAGGTGATCGAAGTGTTAGCTGAACTGGCGACTGAGGAAGCAAACAAGGATCGAGGTGAACGCGTGTTGTGCGAGTCGTGCGACTTCCCCAACAACAACGATGTTCGGTTCTGTGGTGGCTGTGGCAAACCGCTTTCAAAGTCGGAGAGCCCAGCGAGGTCCACAGTGACGATGTCTGCCCCGTACGAGCGTCCGTCTATCGTGGATGATGTTAGCGTCGATAGCCGCACGGGAAGGGCAAGCGCTCCGCACTTTTCATCAGAGCGGCCTGGAATTCGCGACCCTGTGCACAGAGAAGATCACTTCCTCCGACCCAGTTATCAACCCCAGCACTCATCGAACAAATCTGCAGGCAACTTCCTGGACTTGTACGCCAAGCGTGCGAATCGCCATAGCGGAGAGCGCGACGACGCTGGTAGCAAAAGCAATGCCACGAGTTCCACGTTCTTCCAAAGCAATCTGTACGGACAAACCGACGCATTCGACAACAACAACGAGGCCATCGACTTGTTACCTGCTCAGCGTGATTCCACGTCTTTCCAAAGCGATCTCTACAGTCAGACCGACGAGTCCAGTAACAAGAACCAGACCATCGATCTGTTTAGTGCCCAGCGCGGCCGAAGCAGTCGAAGCAACCCAAGCGCTTTGACTGGCATCGCAAACCCGTTCGATGTAAAGCGTGGTCGCAGCAGCAGGAGCAGCTTGCCAACGACAAATAATTGTGACTACAGCGTCCACCATCGTGAGAGCACATCTTCGGTGACTTCGGCTTCGTACATGCAAGCACCTCAGGAACCGCAGAGTACTCTAGTGGACGTTCCTAGCAGTGACAACGCGACGAAGCAGTTGCTAGTGACGCTGCGAGCGGGTGATCCTGTATCCAAACAACAGGCACGCTTGCGCCTGCAAAAGAAAATGCGCGCAATTGCGATCGACATCGGCGCCACTGGTCAAACAACCGCGTTGATGGAGCTACTTGAACACGCGACAGAAGACGAAGACAAGGTCATTGCAGCCAAGCTCTTGGGGGTCATCATCTCCCTCGGCCAAGATGTCATCGAGTCAATCGTCGACGAGAACATGATCCACACATGCGTCCGTGTCGTGAGTGCACCGTCGACCCCCGTTGAAGCGCGTCGCCGACTTGCTACGTCTCTTCTTGGTCTCCCAGAAGGTCAGTTGAAGAAGTGCATCGCGGAAAACCAAGTGTTTGAGCGGTTGGTCTACGCGCTGGAACGAGAGCAGGACACCGCAGTTCTGGACCACCTCACAGCATGCGTCAAGCACCTCACGATTGGTGAGCCAGTTGTCGCGCAGAAGCTAGTGCGCGCAGGTGGCATTCCACCGCTGCTACGGCTGCAATCCAGCGGCGATGGTGACTCCGCACGGTACGCCGACTCAACGCTCAAGTTTCTAGCACAAACAAAGATTGGTCATGACGCGATCTCCCTCGCCAAGCAGCGCCAATACCATTCGACGGGTGATCTCCTACGCCAAAGTGCGACGGCAGTGCCGGCTGCAGCACTCAGGCGTCAGTCGACGACCAGTAGCATCGCACTGTCAGTTCCCGACACTCGCAGACTTATCCAGGCGCTGTCTGGCCCTCGTGGAAGTAACTCGGCCTACGCACTGCTCAGATCGATGCGCGAGCACCCTGATAGCGTTGCGTACATTATCAGCTGCGGTGGCGTGGCAGGCTTGGTGGCGTATCTGCAGCAGGACAAAGCAGATCTCGAGACCGCAACCGCTGCACTTGCTGTACTGGCGAAGTATTCTCCTGCCGAGGTTTCATTTATTGCTGATAGTGATGCGTATGACATTTTAGCCATGTTGGCGAAACGTGGCAGCAGTGTGCTTGTGAAGGCTTACGCCACAGATATCATCAACGCGGTGCGCAGATCGTAATACACGACGAAAAATGCCATTCGTGTTAAGATTCTTTGCACTCGTGGCTGGGACTGTGCCTACCTTGCATTAATCCAAGTCCAGTTGAGTGTGGTGATGTTTGATGGCACGAGCTGATGAGCAACTTCCAGTCCCACTTCCAGATTCGATACCGGCAACATTTGATTCACTCCCGCCCACATTCGATCCGCTCCTAATAACAGTCGATCGACGCTTTGTGATAAATTGGCTGCCTCCAGATCCGCTCCCAGATCCATGCCCAGTCGCAGATCGGTTGTGCTGACCGCGCAAGATGCGGACCACTTCTGTAGCCGTGGGCCTTGCAGAAGCGTCATGATGGAAGCATCTCGTTGCCAACTGGACGATGCGCTGCGGGCAGTCCGAAGGAAACGACGGTCGGAGCTTTCCGGACATCACGAGGTTGAGAATGTGCAGTGTCTTGAGTGGCTCGCCCGTAGTCTGCGAACGCAGGTTTCGGTACGGAGTCTCGCCGTTGGCCAGCTCGGACAAGAAAATGCCAAAGGAATAGATGTCCGACTTCTCCGAGTATCGCCGCCCATCGAGCACCTCGGGTGCCGACCAGTATGCTGTGCCGACTCCAGCAGTCATCGTTTCTTCGATGCGATCACGGCTGATTCCAAAATCGATGAGCTTCGTGTCCAGATTATCCGACAGCAGAACGTTCTTGGCCTTAATGTCGCGGTGAACCACGGGAGAACTCAAAGTGTGCAGGTATTCCATTGCACGCGCAATGCCGAGAGCCATGGGCAGCTTGTTTGTGATCCACGTGAGCATGTCTCCATTCGTCGCCATGTAATGCTGGAGATCACCCAAGGGTAGGAACTCCACCGCCATACACACGTCCGTCATGCTGCTCCACGCAACGCCAACAAAGCGGATGATGTTGGGATGCTGCAGGGACGCCGTCAGCAAGATCTCGTTGACGAAGCGCACGATATCGTCCATAACTTCATTGCGAAGACCAAGCAACCGCTTCACGGCGACGGTTCTGCCCTGCCAATTGCAGCGCCACACTTCACCGTACGCGCCCTTGGCCAGTGGCGCCTCAAACACGACATCTTCGATCGCAATGCGACTTCCTCCAACTAATGGGTCACTCATTAGCATCCGCTCCAGCGTCGCATGCGTATACATCTGTCTGCTTTCGTGCGTGCCACGCGTGTTGCTGCCTGTACCAGACCACGGCTCGTCCTTGGGCGCTTCGTAGAACGGAATGTCAGCGACACCTGGCTCACCGATCAGTTCCTCGTTCTTCCGTCGCTGTTTCTTGCGTCGATGCACGTAGTACGCGATGGCGAGAGCGACGACCAATACACCACCGATGATTGGTACCAGCCAAATCAGCTTGAATCCCTTTTCTGGTGGCAAGACGCGGCCAGCAGGYTCAGCCAGCCACGCAGTCACGAGTGGACTGTACTTCTCCTTCGTGACGCTGCAAAACCTGGAAGAATCGTTGCTGGAGTATGGAAGACAGGGAATGATGACACCGGTCTCTTTTCGGCTTGGGCATGTGTTGTACTGCACTTCCTTCAGGACGGTGTGGATAGCGAAGACGACCATTCTCCAGTTGTTTGTCCCTTCCCAAGGCTCCGTCCAATTGTGATTGAAGATGTTAGGCTCAGGCACATGATCGTCGGCGACACCACCCATCGCCCACATCGCCGAGTCCGCCGGTGCGGTCACATTCTCTGCAGCACAGAGCACTTGTGAATCGATCATCGGCACGTTGCATTTTCCGTTGCGTTTCGATTGCGTGCACTTGTCATCAAACGTGCATTTGGACACGTCCCTGTATTTGACTTCGTTGATCATCAGCGTCTTCATGTCGTGTTCACAGCCTGGGTAGATTTTGATGAGCTTCGTCGAGTCACCATCCCGCACATATCCAGAATCCCACAACAGTGCACGCTGGAGCAAACCGGGGAGATCCGCAAACGTCCCGTCATTGATGCGCGCCACGACGTCCGCAGGCAAATCGGCCTGGTTGAATGGAAGTTTGTCCGCAACCTTGCCATGTCGGTGGAGCTTGTAGTAGTGCGCCGCGAAGTCCGAATCGATGCCAACCTGTGGAGTCGGTGGATCATCTAAGATGGATGTCGCCAAGACGCATGATAGCAGCGCCAGCGACAGTAGCGCTCGAGGTGCCGACACGATCCTTCGCATCTGTTTCTTCGCTCGTTGTGCAACACTAGGTGAATTGAGATATGTTTGATGCATGAGGATTCCTCCTGCGAGGAAGGTTCGCGCAAGGAAGTGAGACCAGACCACCACTCGGCTACAAAACACGAAGAGGCGCCAAGCCCAGGGACGCCAAGCCCAGGGACCGTTGAAGCCTGTTACTGGCTAGCCCGGCCCAGAGCGAACGAGCAGCATGGGTGCTTCGAATTTTACGTTCCTGAAATAAATAGTGTGGTCCACCTCAATTAGCACCCGACCGCGTTGTGAGCCTTGTTCTTCTATTTTTTCAGGAATGTCGAGCATTCCGGTTGAGATCCTGGAAAACAAAAGTAAAATCTAATCACGTTAGACAGGTTTACAAGACGAACCATTTTTCCAGACTTAGCTAACGACTTCACGAAAAGGCAAAACACACAACCGAAAGACGCACCGCCAGTGTTTAACGAGAATCATGACTGATCGACATGAGTGAGGACGAGAGCGCATGCGGCAGCAGGTCTGAGAGCCCTTTTGATCCATTTGTGTTGTATGGCTCGAGTGATGATAACAGGGACGACGATAAGCAAACCCTCCAGCTCCAAGCAGACACGATAGCGTCCGATGGTATGACTGAGCGTGTGCAGCAAGTCGCTTAAGAGCCTCCTTGCCGTGCTTGGCGATCAGCTTTGCCCACAAGCGACGTGCATAGAATTCTTAGAAACCTTAGAATAGAAGCGTTTCTAGGCGGCGAAGTCTTGGTGACCTCGTTTTTTTTGTTTAGAATGTGTTGGCTGGTTCTCCCAATATCACTGTCAGCAATAAATGCTGTACTTGCGAAGCATGTGCTGCCGTATGACTTAGCTGGAAAATTGGAGACTGGCGACTTAGGGCCTGGCGTGAGATCTAGTGCTGTCCTATCTGTAACGCCTACCATGCTCGAATGGCTCTGACGAGCCTTCTAGAACATCATCAATGAACATTCTTGAATTCAGGGATATTGGGATACGGTATCCGCTTCCACGACGGGTCGATATGGAATGACGCGGCGGATGTCGATGGAATCTTCGGTCGCCGCACACTGAATGACGATGATCCCGTTGTCATTGACTTGAAGGATCGCAAACGCACCTTTGGTTGGTTGTTTCAACTTGCCGAGGCGGCCTTTGTCCTTCAACACGAGCACCCATTCCCCGACGTTGTATCGATGGTCGATGCCGCTATAATTCTCGCGCGCATTGTCGCGCTGCACCCGTCGGAGCTTGCGTTCTCGGATTCGCTTCCATGTGGCCACGAAGGTGGTGTCCAACACCATATCGCGGCCGAAGGCAAGCTGGCCAGGTGTCGCTTGCTTGGTCGTCGAGACAGTGGCGCGGATGGTGAATGCGACGCTGGGCAAGATTTGCTCTCACGTGTTGTCGTCGATGTTGGGGCTGCGCATCATCTTTACCAGCACCTGGTGCAGGAGCTCGAGGATCAAGTTGGCATGGGAGTTCTTCACCGTGGTAGGTCGTGCTTTCACGCTGTAGATCTCGAGCATCTCCTGGAGCTCGAACCCGGTAAACTCACATCCTTGATCATACACGCAGAACTCAGGTCGTGGATATCGGCAGAACCACTAATTGTCGAAGATGTGCGCTGTGGTCTTCGCTTTCTTGTCTGTCACCGCCTTGACCTCGAATCATCCCGTCGCTGCGTCGATCATTGTCATGGCGCTGTACTTCTTGCGCGACGCGATATGGGTATAGGGCCCGATCTGGTCGACGCAGACCACCTTCCATGGCTCGACGACTAGGGTGGCGGCTGGCAACTTGCCATACTTCTTGCTTCGCTTCCAATTTGGACCCACGTCACACTGGGCAACGAATGCCTTGATGTCGCGCTTGCTGTTCGACCAGGTGAAGTGCTGATGGACACTGAGGTACGTCCGGTTCATTCCTGGGTGTTTTAGTTGCTCATGATACCAACGAATGATGTGTTTCTGCAGCGACTTGGGCACTACTACCTTCCCTTGGTGGCACCACAAAATGTGGTCACCAAGGTTTTGCTGCTCATAGCCGTCGTTTCGGACACGTTGCTGCAGTTGGCTGTCGGCGAGCAGCTGCTGCGGATCCGCCAGAACTCGAGCGGGAAGAACTCTGTCGGTTTTAGCTCGAAGCACCCGTGTACAATGACGCGGCAGTCGCTGAGCGCGTCGGTGGCAACGTTGCGCTCGCGTTATCGTGAGCCCACTGCACCAGAGATTCTGGTATGTCTAGATACGCGCATATCCTTGATCTCATAGCCGCCTTGTTCCGCGTCAGGCTCCCAGCTGTCCTCTGGCAACAGCGCTTCGTCCAAGCCTACAAGCGTGTGCTCGGCCACTGTCAGAGGCTCCGCAGGTCGCGATGGGGTATCTTTCCGCGCTCGAAGCTTCGCGATGTGAACCAAGGGGGAGAACCGGTGCAACTCTGAACGGGCCATGTCACAGGTGTGCTAACTTCTTCGCGTATCCCTCCTTCTCGCGATCCAGAAACAGCCCGACCTGAGCGCCGACCTCGATTCCTGGCTCCGCCGTTGCTCGGTCGGAAGCTTCGCGCGGGCGACGTTCGACTGCAGCCTGCACTAATTCGTTCGCGTGAGTTCGCGCAAGCTGGTACGACTTCTGAACGTTGAATCGCCATTTTCGCGCGTCGCGATTTCTCACTTCTCCGGTTCCCACTGACAGCGTCGACGCCAGTGTTGAACGCGCGTCCCACGCGCAACGGCGTTTCCTGTCGCGTGTTGTCCCAACAAGTGTTCAGCGCAAAGGCCAGTCGTTCGGCGTACTCGTCCCAATTGCGTTGACCGGCATCGGAGACGTACAGCTTCATTGCTCGCTTGATCGTCTGGACTTTTCGCTCCGCGAGTCCATTTGCCTGCGGCCAGTATGCGAGTGTTGCGCGCTGCCGTTGAACGCGTTGAAGACGTCCGACATGAAGCCCGGTTTGCGTCGTGCCGGATGTACTTGCTTGCGCCAAATCGTCGAAATACGGCCTCCGCGTACGCTTCGGCGACCGTTTGTGTTGAACGTGATGCCGAAGCCCTTCGCGATGATGAAGCCGGAGTGAGCGGCGACAAAGATTAGCAGCTCCGTGTTCCCCGCGTGGTCCATCGCGATGACTTGAAATGGCCGCGTACCGACGACGTTTCCGGGTGATACTGCCCGAGTTGCAGGATGTCCTTTGCCAGTCTCGCAATCCGTGCCGGTTGCGATGAAGCGTTGAACCGACGCGAACATGCCTTGCCAGTAGAAGAAATGTCAGACTCGGCCGATCCCTTGGTGTCCTCCTTCCAAGCTCGTGTGGTAGTGGTGGAGACGTCGTCGTGAAGCGTTGTTGGCAGCACGAGTCGAAGCTGGACATCGCGTTCGTCGCCGTCTCCACAGCGCGTTGTTGGTGCGTTTCTGGCAAACCAGAGCGCTCCTGACTCGTCCAGCTCGAACGGATTCGCGATTCGCCACACTTCGTGGCAACGCGCTCCTCCGCGCAAGAATGTCTTTAGGTTCGCGATCCAGAGTTCCTCATCTTGTGCGCCGCGAATTTGGTCCATCCTGACGTCAGCAATTTCCGTCACCGCGTTCGCTTCCACTTTCGAGTTTGTCGGTTCTGCGTTCGCGCGTTGGCGTCGCATTTGGACGGCTGCTACAACCCTCGGTATGGACGGCTCGCGGAGTTCTGGTGCGCCGTCGCCCCCGTCGGACTCGAGATCTCGCGTTGGGTCTGTAGTAGCCACTTCATGCGTAGTGGTGTTCGCGCGGACCTCCTCCGACTTCTCGAGAATAATCTCGTCGAGGCGGTTGGGTGCCACCAAGCTTTCCACGTCGTCTTGTGACACGATGTCTTCGCCACCCCTCGCATGATCGCGGTGAGCGCCTCGTCAACCAGCGCTCGCGGAGTGAGCCTGGCGGCCAATTGTCCCAGCACGTTGTCTTCGTCTGCCGTTGTCTTCGTCACAAGGTCCACGAGGAGAGAATGACAGCCCATTGCGCCAGACTCCCTGCAATTTTTGCCAAGCAAGCGTGGATGTTCGCGTGACCACGCAAAGTCGCCGTCCGTGGAGGAGGCGCTGGCAGACGTCGAGCGTCCGGAGCAACGCGAGGACTTCCTTCTCGGCGGCGTGGTACGCCAGCTCGTTGTCCTAGAGGACACGACTGACAAAGCAGACAGGATCAGGACCTTGTCGTGATCCTGCAGTTCCCGCATTACACTCGCTATTGCCATGTCGTTCGCGTACAGCACGATTATGATGTCTTTCGTCAGGTCGAAATGCTTCAGGATCGGTGCACCGACAAGCTTCACCTTCAACTTCGCAAACGCGTGGGTGGCTTCGGATAGGCGCGGGTGGTCGGCTCAATCCGCGAAGTGTTCCTCCTTCAGATCGTAGAGGACGGTGGCGTACACCGCGAAGTCTTCGACTAAGCGATGGCAGTAGTTCCGACTACCCAAGAATCTCTGCATTCTCTTGAGTTTCGTCGGAAGGGCCAAATTTGCGAGTGTGGCCAGGTTCTTCGGCTCTCCGTGGAGACCTTCCGCACTCACAATGTGACCCAAATGGTCGACACGTTGCTTGCCCCAAATGCTCTTAGGCACACTGACAGAGAATCCCCAATTCTCGCACGCATCTGTGGAATAGTCCCGTGAAATTCCACTGAAGTTCGCCGAGTAGTTAGTTAAATAACTTGCTAGGTAGTCAGTAGGGCGTCGTTTGGAGAGGTTAGGATACCGGTACATACCGGTGAGTGCGTGGCCCACCCATGGCCCCTTCTGAAACGCAATGCGCAGGGCTCGGATCGGCTGATCGTGCGTGGGATCGGCTGATTTGCGCCTCATATCGGATTAGGC
>NSDO01000518.1:0-47604 GCA_002286825.1 Lagenidium giganteum | reverse complement strand
AGCAACCACTTTGCTCTAAGGCACAGAGCAACCGTCCGTGGTTGCGTGGAAGTCAACGCTTCCTATTGCACTCTTGTGCTGTGTGACGTGCCTTGTCACAGTTTGCTTCTTCGTGCCCCAGCTGACTGCCGCGCCGTTCATAGTAAAGACGAAGCCGGCGATGCTTTTGCGGCTGTCAACGTCCCCCGCCCAGTCGCTGTCGCTGAAGCCGCTTAGTTCGATACCAAGGTTCAGGTTTGTTGAAGTTGTCGGGTGGTACGTGATGCCGCTGTGTGCGGAGCCGATTAGGTAGCTGAGGATCTTCTTAGCTGCGCCGATGAGGCGGCGGCCAAAGAAAGTTGTGTGTGAATCGGCTGAGTTGGCACACCGGATATGCAAGATCTGGGCGGCTGGTTGTCACCAGGTACATAAGCGATCCCACCACTTCGCGGTATGGAAAGTCCGGTGTTGGCTCGTGCTCACGACGAGCGTCTGTTTCTGGCAAGCGCATGTTCGTTCCCATCGGTACTTGGCAGGCGTTGGCGTTCTCGAACCCGTAGCGCTTTAATACCTTCTCGATGTACGTGTGTTGGTGCAGGAAGATAGAGCCGTCATCGCGTTGCTCGATGCTTATGCCAAGATAGTAGCTAAGTAGACCCATGTCTTTGATCCCATCGCGTGTGTTCAATGATTCGAAGATACGCGTCTTCATGTGTTCCGCGTTTGTCGCGATAACCACGTCGTCCACATATAGCAGGAACAGGATGTCGTAGTTGTTCTTCGTCCAGTACACACATGGGTCGATTGTGCAGCGACAGAGCTGAAGCTCGACTACCAAGAAATCGTTGATCTCGTGGTACCATTCGCGACCTGACTGGCGCAGGCCATACAATGCCTTGCGCAGTTCGTAAACCATCGTTTGTTGCTCCGGTGGGAATCCAGGTATCGAGCGAAGGTAGATCTTCTCTTTCAATGTCGCATTGATCTACGCGGTGTTAATGTCACATTGCCAGAGCCGTAGGTCTAGTTGCGCAGCCAGTGCAACAATCGAAGAGAACCTGTCCTCGCGACGGGAGAGAATGGCTCGAAAAAATCCACGCCGTGTACCTGTGTAAAACCTTAGGCAACCAACCGGCCCCTGTAGCGTGTGATGTTCCCGATTTCGTCGTGCTTGATTGCATACACCCATTTGGTGTCCACAAGTCGGTGCCCACGCGGAAGTTGGTCGATGATGCGGAAGACTTCTTTGGTTGTGAGTTGTCGCATCTCTGTGTGCATAGCCTCGCTCCAGTGCTTCGCCTGGGGTGACCTCATTGCTTGGTCGTACGTGGTGGGCAGCTCAACTTCGCTGGAGGTTGCCGGCTGTGGGTTGTTGTCTACATTTGTGTTGAACGCACACACTGACTTGATAGTCACCGAAACGAATTGGTTGTCGTCGTGTCCTGGTTGATCGTCGAGCAGTCAGTGCTTATGCGTCGCTGGTGATTTGTTCGTCACCAGGTGATGACATGGGAACAAGCGCTCGTGAAGAAACAGGCGGTGCCGGAAGTCTTGGAATCGCGTCTGGTGCAGGTAGCCGTGGCCGGGATAGTCCAGGTGTGGGCTGCACTGCTTGTGGTATTATCAGTTAGAGTTGCGAGGGCGGTGCCTCCAAACGTGGTGTGGTCGCCGTCGTTGAGCCAGGTAGCTGTGGCCGTGGCTGTAGATACACATTTGGCAACCGTTGTGGCTTTGCTGGAGGTGCCAGTCGCAGCATTTCTTCATCGCATGGACTGTAGCACCGTCCAAAACTATTCGTCCAGTGTATAGTACAGAATCGCACCCGCGCATCAGAGCCAAAGATGGGATGGCAATTTGTTGCGTGCAAGTGAATTTGCTGACTCCCCCCTCCAAAAAAAAAACATGTCAGTCAGTTCAGACTTGTCGTATCATGTACCTCCCAATTACGTTGATCACTGCCATAAAAGTGTTGTGCATGTGTCGTTTTAAATGCGTAGCAATAATGAATTCATATCGCAGCATCGGAAAACAACACAAAATACAATATCGTTGACAGTTTCAATTGTTCCATTAGAATTCTTTGCAGATGTAAACTGCGATAACACCTCGGAAAATTGAGAAAGCGACGTACGTAGTGGCCGAAAAAGTTGGTTTTGTGCAACAACACACAATTTGATTCTTGTCTCTATTGCAATGACGTAGCAAGTCCGCGTCGTCATAGGCAAGGGGCTGCTCCTTTCTAGAATGTTTTATCTACAACTGTCCGGGATTTGTTGAAGCATCGTCAGCGTCCATTGAGTGTGTTTGTTGGTGCGTTGTCCAGCGTGTCGCCTGTGACAGCAAGAACCCGCGAGCCTGCGTATGACCCAGCTTGTGACGTTTTCGGGGACTCCATGTGTCGGATGCTCTGAGCTCGCTGGGATTGCGAGTAATTCGAACGTGCATCGGTCGAGTTGGGCGCTGGATACGACTTGTGCGAAACCAGCTTGCCGCTCAGCAGGCCAGAGCTGGCTGCGGTCTGGGCCGACTGCACTACTTTGGTCCTCATGGCCTTGCGTTTGCTGTTGAATTTGAGCACGTGCGCTACGAGCAGAATCTTGTTTTCTTGGATCGAGAACACCTGCCGCTTCTTCGAATACGCATGGTATACCATCGACAATATGAACACAATCAACAGGAAGAACACCACCTCGACGCACCCGTGCCCTTGGAACCCGACGACTGCAATCAACGTCAGCAACCACACGGACATGGCATACACAGCTCCGGCGATGCCGAATGGACTCTTGAAGCTGCTGGATTTGATGTTGCGGTACTTGAGCTTGAGCGAAATGTAGCCGACGCACTGTCCAGTGTACGATAGCAGCGCGCACATGATGCACGTGGTGAAGATATAGCTGTTGATGGAAGGAACGAGGTAGACAACGAGGCAAATGACCAAGCTAATAACGGAGCCGAAGATAATGCCGGCATAGGGCGTGCCACATTTACTGCGCGTCTTGGATAGTATCGGAGGCAGCAAATGGGAGGCCGCCATGGCGCAAATAAGCTTGCCGTAGCACCAGATGAACCCGAACGCCGTCGCGTACGTGGCTGGTAGAGACAAAATTGTCGCTGTGGAGTTGCTGATGTGAAACATGGGGGAGAAACCCAAGCTGAATGGCACAAGCTCAGCAGCTATAGGTACGGCACCAACTGGAAGCGACACCGTCACGAAGAAGACCATCAGGCCAGTGATGAACAGTGTGACAACGCATGCGAGTTGTGCCGGCGGAACCGTGGTCTTTGGTTGCTCCACTTGGTCGCTGGCGAGGTTAAGGGCCTCAACGCCGACGAAGAACCAACATGCCAACGGCAGTGCCAGCATGAAGCCGCTGACTCCGTGCACGAATGTGGAGCTGTTGGCCACCGCGTTCTCGGAAAAGCTGACAAAGGGAAGCGACCCCACGCAGAACAACAGTAGCAGGAACAACGACACCACACCAAGCACCGCGTTGACAGCCCAGAAAACTCGATCGCCACTTACATGGATGGCAAGCGCTGAACCGTAGAAAAGCATGAACACCACCGGCTCGCATCCACTGAGGCTTGGTAAGCACTTGACGATCATTTCGCTGAGCGAAATAACGGAGGCAGACACGTACACAATGTACTGGAGCGCCTCACAGCTTCCTACCAAGAAGGCAATGTAGAACCCGAGCGTGCAGCGAGCAAGACCGTAGGAGCCGCCAGCGAATGGTAATGCGCCGGTGATCTCGGAGGTACACATGCAGAAGACGATGTAGGCGCTGCCAATCAGCAGATACGTGATCAGGCAACTGAAGACGCCTGCTTCGAGTCCAGCATTCCAGCTGAAGTACTGACCACCAATGACGATGGTAATGCCCAGGAGGTAGATGTCAGCTTTGTAGGGTCGGTATCGTTGGTGCTGCTTCGGTTGATCGTCGGTCGGTTGCTTGTACGCGCGCTGTTGGTGCGTCGTGTCGGTCGATGTTTCAGCGCTACTTCGTTGTGATTGCGCATAGCGTTCAACGTGTTGGCCGGCTCTTGAGACCTTCGCACCCATCCTTCACAGCGTGAGTAGCAGCACCCAGTGTTCACAGGTGGATTGGCGGGGAACGTCGCTGACGCCGTGCTTCTTCCACAAGAAGGCTGAAGCGCAAGCTATTCCAGACACGGTCGGCGGCCCAGGATAGCAGCCATGCCTTCCGTCGCGCTCGTTGAGGGCAACGAGTGCCCCCCGTTGCTCAAGCGTTGAGCGAAACAAAGCCCACCATGAATCTGCGGACAAGCAGAGCTTCCTTGCCAACTGTTCCGCGCGCGTCTTATCAATCAGCCTTGTCGGCTCCGTTGATCATAAGCCATCGACCATCGTGCCACATATATCGCGGATGCGATCCGATCCGCGTCCGCATGTTCTGCTCCGTCCAGCTTCGTCCCACTCATCGTAGCGCTCTCGTGCAGACATTCATACAAACACATCCTGTGATCTCACTGCCTCGACCCAGTTGGCAACATGGCCGATGCTGACCGCCCTGACCGCAACGATGACATCATGCCAGCGGTGCAGAAGGCGTCCCCACCAAGCGAACAGCAACCATACTATGCATGGAAGCAACCAGGACTGCAGCTCGCTGCAGCATTGCGGGCCAAGCCAGCGATGCACTGGGTAGTCGTTTACAGCACCGGGCTGATGTTCTTCCTCATCTATCGCATCAAGACGCTGGGTGCGCTAGTGGAAATGTTTGGTGGACCTGCCGACGATACCGGGGCGACGCGGTTCAAGGGCGTCATGCTCGGTTTCCTCATGGACATGCTGTGGTTGAGCTACCTGGCGTGGCTGCTGTTTCTCGGCGACAAGCTGACTCAGCGGTGCAAAAGCTCGTCGAAAACCAGCGGCTTTGAGGACGTATTTGGAGGCAGCGCTGGCGGTAGCGGCGTCTGTGCCAAGCGCAAACTCGTGTGTCTCCACATTGGTCGCTGCTTCTGGTACTTTATCCTCTTCCTGCTGTTCGTGTTCCCGTTCACGGTCGACTCGATCTTCATGCGGTCGCGGCAGATGCGCTTCACGTACGACTTCATTAAAATGTACTTCAACGACCAAGGTGCGGCCGGCCAAGTCAAGATCGATCCGCACGAGGCGGCCATGACTTTGGCATCGTGGGCGCTTTGTGGCTGGACCTATCCGCATGGAGCCCTGTCGAAGCTCTTGTCCGGCGCTTTTCGATGCCATCTTCTTCACTGGCGCTCCACGCTCGTCGACCATTTGCGTCCTTCGTCGGACTGGATACGAAGCGTGCCATGACGCAGCAAGCAGTGACAAAGCCATCCCCTGAATCCATCAACCTGGGAGAGGGAATCGTCATGGGCGCCGTACCAATCAAGCCTCACAGGTCCCTCGCGTCGCGTCGCGTGACTCGGAGTGATCACATCCGCGGCTTATCGGTGCTTGCATCGCTCCTGCTTCAGTTTTTGATTGCGCCTGCGATCATTCTCGCCATCGGTCGTGCAGTGCCTGTGGTCATCGCTAACATCGCCCTCAACACAAGCATGAACGAAGTCTTCCACGCCATGATAAATTGCCAGTTCCTACCACCGATCAACTCTGGCAGTCTGGACGCGACCGTCATCGTCGCAGCCGGTGATGGCAGTGGCTCTACAACGACAAAGGCAGTCTCGCTCATCGAGAGCATGTTCATCCATAGCGAAACTGAGAACTACACGCTCTACGGTCCCAGCACGCTCTACCGGAAAACGACGGGTTTCCGTGGACCGCTTGCGTTCAACGTGTCTATCGACCAAAATGACCTTCCCAATGTGCTCGTCCTGGTCGTTGAATCCTTCCGTTATCACGACTCGCGCTACCTCGCAGCCAACAACTCATACTTGTTCTATGACACGCCCAACCTGACGATCACCCCCAACTTTGACCGGTGGGCGAAGCAAGGCATTGCCTTCCGCAACTTTTGGTCGAGTTGGCGCACGAGCCGGTCGCTTGAGAGCGTGCTGTTTGGGCAAGTGCCTTATGATAGCGTGACTGCAAGCGGTACAACGACCGGGAACAGTGACATCAAATTGTCGGGTATGCCACAACTGTTCAAGGCCAAGGGCTATGAGACGGCATTCACGTCAGGTGCTCGCACCAACTACGATCAATGGGATCGATTTCTACCGACACACGGGTTCGAGCAGGTGCTCGCAATGAATGAGTTCAAGCAGATGGCTCAAGACCAATACGGTATCAAGCCCGAGCAGTGGGATACCGACAACGACGCCCGAGCGATGGGATACTGGGGCGTGCACGACGACATTGCGCTCAAGCTGTTGGGAGACATCATCGAGAAGAAGCTGAGTGAACAGAAGGCACGCGTGCAGGCCCAGCAGCCCAAGAAACCGTTCTTCATCAACCACTACACGATCTCGAGCCACACGCCGTTCGAAGACCGCCCCAAATGGTACGACCAGGCCACCAAGCCAGACTTCCGCGCAATGTACGCGAACAAGCCGTACGAATTCAACGTCAGGAACTACATGGAAATGCGCTATTTCACCGACATGGCGCTAGGCCAGTTGTTGGACCGTCTGAACACAACGGGAGCCCTCAACGACATGATCGTAGTCGTGGTTGGTGACCACGGACAAGGGCCTGAGTATGGATTGGACACACCCGAAGCTCGTCACGTGTCGGCCACACGCGTGGCCTCGATGCTGCTTGCTCAAGGGCGGCTGGACAAGGCATCGGTCGGGATGATGTTTGATGACGCCGCGGAGCAGTACGACCTCCTCAACACACTGGCCGACATGATCGGATTGCCGGACGGTGGCTTCGATCAAACAGGTGTGGGGCGGTCGCTGATGCGGCGAATCCCATTTGGTCAACGCGTGGTGTGGGCCAACAACCCAACGCGCAAGATGGGCGTCATCCGTGGCCACATGCGTCTCGAATACGACCGTGCGGCCGACGACATGGGCTGGTTCGACACCGAAGCGGACCACGAGCAGAAGCACGACCTTACGTCAACTCTCACCGCGGCACAGCAACAAGAGCTCCGGATGCTGCGCTCGGCCGGTCGCACTGTTAGCAATTACTTCAAGGACCGATGGGAAAAGCGATGTATCTTGGCAGCCACGTGCAAGTAGCTTCCCGTTCTAGGTCTTGATCTTTCAAATCGAATATTTATGCCTGTCCCACCTGAGTTACAAGCCATCCATCACCAGAACCGACCACCAGCTACTCACGCCCTAAATGGCCACTGCCCTGGGCAGCGATCCTTCGGCCCCCCTGCGCCATCCCATGGCATCCATTCCTGCATTTAGCACTCGGGGCGCAAGCAATTCCTGACCAAAAATCCAGCCACAAAGCTACGCTGCGCTGCGCTGTTGCTGTTGCTCCCTTCCTCTTCGTTCGTCCTTGTTACCTCGCTCCCCACTTGTGTGTCCGACCTCGCAGCAAACAGCGACCGGCGGCAACCATGGACGACGCGTTCAGCTTGGAAATCAACACCACCAGTGCCATGATGCACTGTTCGATGCCGTCTCCGATCGGCTTCTCCGCCATTCATCCACCACCAGAACTACTCACGCCAACGTCCTTCAGCGCCAATGCCCACGCACGCAGCGCCTCGATGTCAACCGGTAAGCCTTCGCAATTTGCCCTCAAACTGGACCACTCGAACCAGGACTACAACACGGAGTCAGTGCGCGCTCCGTCGCCAGCGGCGTCATCCGAAACGACGATCGCACTGTCGTCACCAAGCCAGCCTGCGCCTGGGAAGGAAGGCTTTGAAAAGATGCCGATGCCAGACCCAGAGTCTCCCGCGTTCATGGCTCTGGTAAAGGCCAACGAGAAAGTGGACTCGTCGTTGTTGGAGAAGCGGATGCGAATCGGCAAGGCCAAGCTAGGGCGCACCAAGTACAAGACCGATCGCAAGTTCAAGAAACCTGCGGGCAACGAGATCCATCACCAGCACGAGCAGTACGCGCTGACGTATGGCATGATGTGCGGTATCCTCAACTCGGCCGGGATGCAGAACCCATTCAAACAGCGACTCACGATGGAAGACTTTATGCGCGTCGACAAGCGCAACTTCCCGGCCAAGGGCAAGCTGCAGCATCCGTTCAAGTTCAAGGACTATTCACCGGACATTTTCCGCCAGATCCGACGCCGCTTTTGCATCGACTCGGCCGACTACATGGTCACGCTGTGCGGTGACTTCAACTACATCGAGTTCATGTCCAATTCCAAGTCCGGTCAGTTCTTCTTCTACTCGCATGACGGCCGCTTCATGATCAAGACACAGACGAAGGAAGAGTCCAAGTTCCTCCGCCGCATCCTGCCGCATTATTACAAGTTTGTGATGGAGAACCCCAACACGCTCATCACGCGGTTCTACGGCATGCACCGCGTCAAGATGCACCACTTGCGCCGCAAGATGCATTTCATCATCATGGCCAGCGTCTTCGACACACCGCTCGAGATCCACGCGAGGTTTGACCTCAAGGGCTCCAAGATTGGTCGCAACGCGTCACAGGCGGAGCGTGACAATGGTGGCGTGCTCAAGGACATGGACTTGCTCGAAAGTCAATTCCGGCTCCAGATGGGAGCCGAGCGTCGAGCGATGCTGCTGGTCCAGATCCGCAAGGACGTTGAGTTCCTCAAGCGCATGAAGATCATGGACTACAGTCTCCTGATCGGCGTGCACGACACGCGCCAGGCCATCCACTCAGCGATCTACGGCAAACCCGCACTGACCACTTCCAAGTCGATGCCATCAACGCCCGTGGCTCACGCCGACGCCACATCCAATGCCTTTGGCGACGCAGCCAGCGCGGCCACAAAGCTTGGCAGATCGGTGTCAATGCCCAACGACCCGACGAAAGAACCTGCTGCCACGTCAGCGCCGTCCCCAGCTGCATCGCCACGGTCATATCGGTTCTCGGACGGCTCGGTCATCGAGTCGATCGACACGGAGCTAGAACAAGGGCTAGACTCGGGTGCCGAGTCCGATTCGGACTCGGAGTTTGACTCACACAGCAGCGAAGGCGACAACTTCGCCGTGGACCACGGCTCGATGATGCAGACGCCGTCCATGTACGGTAACCTCGTGCTGGAGCCCATTTCGCCCCGAGTGCTGGACGCCGAGAAGTACCCAGGCCACTCGGAATCCATCTTCTGCAAGGACGAAGGCGGCATCTACGGTCGCGACCGTGCTGGCCGCAAGAACGGCTTTGTCTACTTCCTCGGCGTCATTGACATCCTGCAGCAATACAACACTCGCAAGATCGCAGAGACATTTTTCAAGGGCTTTCGCCACAATCGAAAACAGATCTCGGCCGTCAATCCCAACTACTACGGCGACCGCTTCATCGAGTTCATCGAGAAGAACGTGGTGCTTGACGACACGCTGCCTCCGTTTATGCCCACGAGCACTTGAACGTGGCACCTTCAATATGGCAAATTCTGGACATGGCGTGTGGCAAACGAGGTATTTAAAGCACACAAAAATCGATTTATGACTTTCTCGCACGTGATCTTTGATTCGTGTCACTGCCCACGGCTTTTCTCTCATTTTCGAGCCGGGCGGTTTTTGCTTCTTTTGTCTCATCTGCCCCCCCCCCCCCCCCACCACCACGTGCACCTGCACTGCCGTTTGGAACCACCAGAAATTGCATTTCCTGCGACATGCAACGAATGGATTGCAGTCAATCCACACAGTGCGGGTGGGTGTGTAGGGCTCGGGGGGGAACCCCAGTTTTACTTCTCCTTCGGCATCCCTCCTAAAAGTGGGACAAAAAGTACTCTACTGCTTGCACAAACGGCCCTAACTTTTCATAATATTACGCTTCCAGCCGTGGTTGAACCACTTTATTACGATTCCCACACCCTGTGACGGTTCGAGGTGATCCGCTGTCTCGTTCGCCTGGGGGCGACGATGAGCTCCTCAGTCGTCACTTGCCAACCAACGTCAGCGCCACGTCCGTTGAGCAGCAGCGCTCCCCACCAAGCACCAAGCGCATTCTCCCTTT
Source organism: Lagenidium giganteum (assembly GCA_002286825.1). NCBI lineage: Eukaryota > Oomycota > Peronosporomycetes > Pythiales > Pythiaceae > Lagenidium > Lagenidium giganteum. Next base: position 37,599 of record NSDO01000518.1, on the reverse strand, counting down.
TGCGTGTGTGTGGTCGCTCTGTGTCCCAGCCCGTCGTCGTTCCTCACCTCCATCCTCATCATGTCGTCGCTCCAAGGAGGTGCCAGCAGCGCCACGGCCTCGGTCGCTCGGCCCTCGGTCGTGGCCATCCCGCTGCACTGGAAGCTCGCAGTCGGCGGCGTCGCCGGCGTCGTTGGCGTCACCGCCACGTTCCCCATTGACATCGTCAAGACCCAGCTCCAAGGCCAGACGCGTTCCAGCGGCCGCGTCCTTTTCACGGGGCCGATCCAATGCTTCAAGCACATTGTGGCCACAGACGGCGTCCGTGGGCTGTATCGTGGCCTGCCGCCAACGCTCGTGGGCTGTATACCGGAGAAAGCCATCAAGCTTGCAGTGAACGAACAGCTCCGCGAGTATCTCACCGAGCCAGATGGCTCCCTTCCCCTGCGCAAGCAGGTGCTGGCTGCCGCCGGCGCTGGGTTGTGCCAAGTCATTGCCACCAATCCTGTAAGTTGTGGATCGTTGCTTCTGTTGTGTGTGTGTGTGATGGTGCGATGCTAATGATAATGATGGTGTTGTATGTGCCAGACCGAGATCGTCAAGATCCGCATGCAGACACAAGCATCCCTGCCAGCCGCCGAGCGCATGACGGCCATTCAGGTCGTGCAGCACTTGGGCTTGCGTGGGCTGTACAGGGGCGCCGGTGTGTGCTTAATGCGCGACATCCCGTACGCTGTCATCTTCTTCCCCATGTACGCGACGATCCGTGACCGCTTGGCTGATGCCAATGGCAAGAACTCGATCTTTTCCATCATCTTCGCTGGCGCGACGGCGGGTGCCACGGCGGCAGCGCTCTGTACTCCTTCGGACGTTGTCAAGACTCGTCGACAAATGCGTGGCGCCACGTACACAAGTTCCCTCGACGCGCTGCAGAAGATTGTGGCAAGCAACGGCTACGGCGCATTGATGAAGGGCGCAGTGCCGCGAATGATGGTGCAAGCGCCGCTGTTTGGCATCACGCTTCTGGCGTTTGAACTCCAGAAAAGCTATATGCAGGACCGACACGCGTCTGCCAGTTTAGAATGAGCGCACAATCCCCCCCTGTTGTTTTGATATTTGGCTGCTGAGCGTCGTGAGCGGCGGCAAACTCAACCTCTGTCGACCATTGCACATGAAAACCTCATCACACACACTGTCGGCATCAGGCCAGAACTGCCGCGAGAAAGCGCTCAGGCACGACGAAATAAGATCGACCATCGAGGAAGGCGATCAGAGCACTACTGCATGATCTCGATTTGAATAGCTCAATCGAGCTGAGGCAGCGTTTGGAATGTTTCTCACAACTATTTCGTTGCTTCCACAGCAAGACTCGCTGACCATCGTGGCTGCAAGTTGGCGCAGTCCTACGCATTGGCACCCTGCAGAGCTAAGCGTCGCAAAGATGTTGAGCAAGACTCGAGTGACGCAAGTGTTTGCGTCCAACAAAGTGACGCCGCTGCGTGCCGGTGCAACGACGTCTGTTGTCCCCCCAGGGCATCGCCCATCGTCGGCGGTGCCAGCAAACAGCGGTACCGCCACAAACACGGCAGTCGTCGCAGTTGGTGCGCATCGCCAGTCCCTCACGCGAGCACCGACAACGAACATGCTACACTCCTCGTCGATCCATCAGCTCAAACAAGCCGTCATCTCGTACAAACCAGGGCGTCTGGACATCTGGGCTCTCGGCATCACCATCGTCATCGGCGGCCAGTACTTCAGCTGGAACGCTGGGCTGTCGGCAGGGCTCTATAGCTACACAATTGCTTACTTCCTGGTCGGCACGGCCTACATTTGCTTGGTTTGCTGCACGGCCGAGATCACCGGCGCCTTACCTTTCGCAGGCGGCGCTTACGGTCTCTCTCGGTGCACGCTGGGCTTCTATCCAGGCTTCCTCATCGGCTGCTGCGAGACGTTCGAGTACATCGCATACGTGGCGTCCACGACCATTGCCCTGAGCGACATGTTGATCGCCAGCACGCCGAGCTGGAAGGGCTACGACCCGCTCATCTGGCTGCTCTTCTACCTCTCAGCGCTCTTCTTCCACGTCCGAGGCAACCGCCTCTTCTGGATATTCAACCTTATCATCGCGTTTGTGTCACTGGCCGTGCTTCTCGTGTTTTGCCTTGGCTCGCTCAAGTTCGTAGACCAGAAGACAAGCATGATCCACAACCAAGAACAGCACTTTGCCGGTGGTGGTCGAGAGTTTATGCGTGTGCTGCCGCTCGCAGCCTGGTTCTTTGTTGGAGTTGAGGCTCTCAACCTTGCCAGCGACGACGTCGATCACCCTAAGAAGCAGATCCCAGTGGCCCAGGTCTCATGTGTTGTGACGTTGTTTTGCACGGGTCTGATGACGCTGTTCGTGTGTGCAGCGCTGCCTGCGCGTGAAGGCGTCGACGCACTCCCCAAGGCCCTGGCGCCACTCAACTTCGGTTTTGAGCCAATGCTGAAGATTTCAGGCACAAACGCGACGTTGTTGTCCATCCCTGCTACGTACGCCACATCGTTTGGCTTTATGTGGTGCTATGGACGTCTGATCCAGGCCATGGCGACTTCCCGACTACTTCCTCCATTCCTGGCGCGTACGTCGACAAAGCACGGTACTCCCAGCAGCGGTGTGCTCTTCGGCACAACGATCAGCTTCCTGCTGTGTGTCGTCGTCTACGTCGAGCGACGCATCGGGAACTATCTCTTCGCTATCTGCATCACAGCGGCCTTCATGGCCTACATTGCACAATGTATCGGCTACATCTCGCTACGCCGGAACTTCCGCAATATCAAGAGTAGCACCTTTCGATCGCCGTTTGGCATCTACGGCGCTGTCTACGCTATCTGCATCTGGGTCCTCGGTGTCATCTCGATCGTCGCCTTCCAGGGTAACCGGGGCATTGAGATCAGCATGTTCTTGGTCGTCGTGGTGCTGTTGACGATCTTCTACTACGTGTACGCGCGCAAGCGCCAGACGTTTTCAGCCCAAGAAAACAAAGTGCTGTTGGTCGCCCACGTCATGAAGTTCAACGCCAACCGCGTGCGGCACAAGAACGTATCGCCGCGGCCAGGAAGCAACAGCAAGCACTCACAGGGCCATTCCCGCCTACCAGGAGCGGTGGCATCCATTAAGACGTCCATTTTCTCCCATATCAGCAACAAGCGGTCAGCACACAGCCACAAGCTTGACGGACACTCGAGCCTCAGTGGTCGCTCATAGCTTCAGATACATGCGTCGCTCGCTGGTTTTTGGCAGGTCGAGCTCACTTTGATTCCAGCGGATGGGTGCGTGTCGTAAAGGACAAGGTTGACGTATTGCGGACAGCTAGTTAATCGATCAAATCTGCCTGTCTACCCTGCACCTGTACGAGATGTGAATTGCGACAGGATGGCAGAAGCTACTCCTAGTACTCTGCTTCATCTGGCCGTCGATCGACAACTCAGTCGACGCCAGCATTACCGTCGGGCACCAGCGCAGATCACATCAAGGAATCTAAGCCATATCGCCGCTTCCTGAAACTGAAGTTAAAATAGGCAGTTCTGTGTGCGCTTTCGGACGACGCCAACGCCACGGCGCGACGACGCACGTATGGTTTGCCGCCACATTCTGGACAGCGTGATCGATTGCCCATGCGAGATAGCTTGCGCAACCTCTTGGGCAACAGGAGCAACAACGTACAGGTGCTGCGTAAGAGCCACGACTTTGTTGTGCAGTCACCACGCAGGGCTTCGGGTCCAAATCCAGTGAGCGATATTGAGAATGTGCGCACGTTGGCACAAAGTTTGTCATTCCTCAACGCCATCGCTCGCCGCACTCGCACAGCGTTTGAGCAGCAGCAACGTACTGGTGCCGGGTCACTATCATCTCTCACGAGTAGACATCGTCTATGTGTCGACCACTGTGCTGTCCTTGTCCGATATGATCGCGGACGTAGCGGACGAAGCCGAATCGCTGGAGCAAGTCAAACCGCTGCTCTGATTGGTCTTCTACGCCATCGCCATTGGCACTCAGTTGCGAAGCCATCGAGTTTTCTGGATGGCAAACCTAACTCTCGGGTCTGTGAGCTTGTTTATCGTCGCAATCTACAGCCTTGGTTGCCTGCCGTTGGTCAACTTCGACCGTAACGCTGCCAACAACTCCACGCTCCACTTCGTCGACGGTCCGCACGGCTTCTTCCGAGTGCTGCCACAACCAGCGTGGTTCTTTGTCGGTATCGAAGCGCTCAGTTTTGTCAGCGACGAGCTCGAATCACGGAAAACGATTGTGCCATCGGCTCAGGTGACCTGCGTGCTCTCGCTCTTTGTCTCTGGCCTGTTTGTGCTGTTTACGACTGTCTCGATCACTGCTGAGGGCGGTCTCGCTGCCGTGGCCGAGAGGCGCTGGCACCGCTCAACGACGGGTTCGAGAAGATGTTCGACATCTTGCATCGAGCTGCCACTATGTTCAGCCTTCCAGCCACGTTCGCCACAGGATTTGGCTTTATGTGGTGCTACGGCAAGCTCATCCGATCGATGGCGCTGTCTCGCTTGAGTGCTGGCTTCGTCCTCCACACGCAACGAAGCTCCCTACGCAGCGCTGCTTTTCGGCTCCGCGCTGAGCTACGCCATCTGCTTCGTCGTGCACTTCACGCACACGACCGAGGCGTTCCTGTTCAACATCTGCATGCTGGCGGCGTTCATGTCGTACTTGGGCCAGTGCATCGGCTACAACTACGCAGCGATCGTGGGATCGACGACGTTCCGCAGTCCGTTCGGCGTCTACGGCGCAGCGGTATAGTGGGGGTACAGCACAGTACCCCCACTCCAACTCCACTAGCGTACGCCAAGAGAAAGATCGCGGAATGTTACTAAATCCAAATGTGAATTCTTTCGGGGTTCCCGAACTTGTCTCTGCTCTGGTGACGCATTTGTTCAAGGTTCGGGATTCCCGAACTTGTCTCTGCTCTGGTATTTGTTAAGGTGACAAGTTCGGGAAATTGACATTAGGATTTAGTAACATTCCGCGATCTTTTTCTTGGCTGACGACGTCGACGCTGAAGGAGATCACCGTGTTTTGTTCCGACCCCAATAGCACACATCGGGTTCTGGCACAGGGTCACCAAGAGGGTTTGAGATATCGGCTGGGGATTATGATACCTAGCAAGATATTTTGGGTCATTGGGTGTTCAACATGAAGCGGCCAGAGGAACGCATGAACCGATCGCGGACTGCAGCGTGGTTGACAAGGACAAGGACGATGCGTGCACTACTGTCCATTTAGACAGTCGCCTGGCCGCCACGCTCTTCGATCAGTAGCTTCCAAAACTCGTGCGTCTCAGCGACCACGGCTTCAGCAAAGTCGCGGCCCAGGCACTTGCCTTCGAAGCCATACTGGTTGACCTGTGGCAGCTTGTAGTCGCGCAGCCAGTCACGGACGGCATTGATGCAGCCAGGCATATGTGCTTCGATGTCCGCCACGTCGTGGATCTTGGACGCGTAGTGGTCTTCGACGTTGATACAGAGCACCTTCCAATCCGTCTCGTTGTCGTCGATGAGCGCGAGCACACCGAGGATCTTGACCTGCACAATCGAGCCTGTTCGCCACTGCTTGGTGCCGATTTCGATCACATCGATAGGATCGTTGTCGCCAACACAGCCAGTGCCCTCGGTCGTGTGCGATGGGTCTTCCCACGTCTGTGGCAAGGCGCCGTAGTTGAACATCATGTCGCCCCAGCCATATTCACGGAGCTTGCCGTTCTTTGTGTCTTGCTTGATTGGGTTGAATGGTTCGCCAGTCGCGATCTCCATCTTCTTACGCGTCCACTTTGGAATTTCGCAGATGAAGTTAACCGAGCCGTCCGAGTTGTACAGTGGGATATCGTGCCATGGCGAGATCTGCACGCGCGAGCCGTTTGGTCCATTGTAGTAGAAGTTGATACGGAATTCAAAGCTTGGGAATGGGCCGCAAGCTTCGGTCTCGATGTTGCCGATGGCTGGGTTAGCAATACGGGCCTTGAGGAACTTGAACTTGGCCTGGTAGCGCTTCATGGCCTCAGTTTGGTTATCCAGAGCGTGGTCGTCGTTCCACCACTTCATGAACGAATTGAAATCGATCTTGCCGTTGATGCGGTGGATGTGAGCCATGGCTTCCTGAGCATCTTCCTTCGTGATTGGCTCACCAAGCTTGGCGTGCAGGTCAACAAGGTCGTTCTCCGAGATGAAGCCGTTGCCCTGCTGATCAAAGAGCGTGAAGATAGCGCGCATGCGCTCCATCTCACGTGGCTCGATGTTCAGCTGCGTGCCATCGTCGAGCACGGAGCCACGGCGAGTGCGCATCTCACTGATGATCTCCGTGCCATAGCGCTTCTCCGTCTTTTCGTACGTCACCAACTCCGAGCGCAGCTGAGCGACTTCGCTGCGCAAGTCTTCCAGTTCCTGCACCATCGCTGGCACATCCAATTCCTCCTCGCGCCACGAATCCTTGCGCTGGATGCGGAACGATCCACGAGGGGACGACGATGGCGACGACGCCACTGGACGCGTGTGCGCCACCAACTCGCCATCGCTCTTATCTGGGGCCAGGTCGATGATGTCCTGCATGGCCTTCATCCACGCCTCCTGCTCCTCCGCGGTGTCCGTGTACACGCGGTAGAGCGTGTTCGACGGCGTGTAGAACTGGAAGCCATTGGGCTTGCCATCCCACTTGTGCACCGAGCTGAACGGGATCTTGCCGCGGATCAAGCCCTTCTCGAACGCCTCCTGCGACTCGAAGTACACGATCTGCAGGCTGTTCTTGTACACGACGCAGAAGCGCTTCTTCCATAGCAGCGCGTTCTTCTCGGGCTTCTTGAACAGGATGCCCTTGATCACCACGTCGTCAATGGTCGGGAGCGAGGCATTGCTCTTGGACTGCTGCAGGAACGCGTCAAACGTGGGGCGTTCGGCCATGGTCGTGGGTGGCTGTGCGGGCTGACACGGGGATGACGGTTGGGGTAGATGCCGGGAGGGGAGAGAGTAAGGGCCGGGTCGGGCGTTGCGCTCTCGAGCTCAAAAGCCAAAGTGACGCTCCAAGCGCTCGTCCGTCCAGCATTTACCCCAAGGGATACCCCAAGCAAGGGGGGAGGAGGCGGGGGTATACCGGTATCTTTGCTGTGAGCGCTGCTACGTCACTCGTCCGTTGCGCTGAAACCCCCGAGGTTTTATTGCGAAACACCTCACGGCCAGTGCTTGCGCGTCCGCGAAGGTGCAACTTTGAGCGGCTCCTCCACCCACCAACCACAAACCAGAGTCAATAAACCCCCTACCCTCGACCACCTACACTCTATCCCATGACGCCGGCGACGTCACCTTCAGTGCAGTGGTATTTGAGGGTGTGATGCCGCTTAATTGAGGGGTTGGGCTCCGTGCGCACGAAGCGACACGACGACCTTGTGCGGTTGTGGGGGGCTCGATGGGGCGCCATGGCACGCCATTGCGTTGCAGCGTGCGGAGCTTCAAGCAGTGTGCATCACCATTGACGCTCTGGCTCGCTCACTCGCTCGCTTGCGCCGTCGTCGTCGTCCTGTGATGTGATGATGACGTTGTGGCGTTGCACCATGATGCGTTGACTTCGCTGCGTCGCACGTGATGACGTCTGCTCGGTGGCACTGTAGTCTTATATTGCCGCATCGGCGCCATCGCACTCAAGACGTGCGTTGCCGCCCAGCGATGCGAGGACACGTGCTGTGCTGGTGCATGAAAGACGGGTTGTATGGGCTGGTCGCTTCGACTGCCACGTGCGCTGACCAACTGAAGCGCCGACGGCATGTGCAGCAAGCGCTGGGTGAGTGTGAGGCTGCCACAGCCTAAAATGATTGCTGCCTCGTTGACAGTCCGTTGACACAAGCGACAACACCAGTGGCCGTCGCACTCCCGTTGCCAACGCCGACAATTTTCGACACCCCTGTGTTTGCAATCAGCTCTATGTCAAGGTGAGATAACGTGTTGCTGTGGCAAGCGATCCTTGATGATGTAAGCTCTGCGCTGTGCATTATGTGTGCTGAACAATTTATTCAGACTGCGCTTGACGGCTGACGTGAGCTACGCTTGCTAGTGTTGCAGTGGCACAACGCGCTGTATGCTCAATTCCACGCAATGTTTACCATGGTCTGTGCCACTCATATCAATCACGTACTGTATCACATCAAATGTGCGATTTTCTCGTCGATCCGGCTCAACGTTGTGCAATTACCGCGACCTGGCTTCGTACTAGCTTGGACTGCGAACAGGCAGAAAAGCGCAGATCTCTCAGCTCGAGCGGAAATGAGGTCTTTCGCGACGCACGCTTTCAAGCCGTGTCGCCAAGCTGTTGCGTGTCATCAAGTCTTCAACCCCCCCCCCCCCCCCCCGTATGTGCCATCGACAATACTGCGATAGTGCCACGGCTGTAGCTACAGGCATCATCGCTGATTTGCTGGCGAGCCAAGCGCAAGTGCAACGCGTATGCTGCTTGAGGACGAGATCGATGTCTACATGCCGTCGTAAAGCCACCTGGGCTAGTCTTAGCAAGACATGCGCAAATCGCGATAGCACAGTCGGAGCGGCACCCGTTGTGGCAGGAAGGTAACGGGGGCGGAACCATTACCAGCTGGGTAAACTGGTTCGCGGCGATTAGTGCTACAATGGTGGCTTGGCGTTCGTCTGCCTAGTGTCGACGCGACAAAGCTGGCGTGTGCACATAGCGAAGCTACCCGTATAAATGTGGCAGGACGCAGCTTGTGTCAGCTTTAAAGCTGACACAAGCTGCGTCCTGCCACATTTATCTGGTCAACTTGGATGTTTGGTGGGTGCTTGAGTGCTCACGGCTAACGTGGCAGCATAGTAAGCGCATGCAGACACGAAGTCGATGCACACAGGTCGGCCGATACACCGTGTCAGTCTAGGAGCTGCAGGCTAACAAATAAATTCGGTTAGCGACATGGTATCTGCGTAAGGCAAGGCTGGAACGCGATATCGGCGTCCTGGATGCCCACCAGGAAAAAAATTGCGGCGGTGGTGCTCGGCAGCTTGCTCTTTGTGGCCCTTGATATGCTTCAAACGGCGCTCTTGCATCGCCAGCCGCCAGCGTCATAAACCACTGATCTGACCCCCACCGCAGCTGAACTGGCGGGTGGTTGACAGGTGCTTCTGTCAAAGGTAAAAGACAACAAAGTTGCATGTTAGCTTAGGCTAGAATAACTAAACGGATGGAGGACAGCTCCTCCTTCACAAGTGACGTGAACCGTCACAGGTCTGTCAGCTCGACGGTACCGTCGCGGACAGAGCACTTCCTCCTCATGCTTTGAAGACACCTTCCTTGATGAGGGCGGCGCGCATTGAGCGCACCATCGGATCGCCGATGTTGCTGACGATCCACTTCTGCAAGAGCTGGGGTACGTCTTCCAGCAACGTGCGGACGGGCTCCCACTGTGCTACTTCGGGCTGCAAGCCCATCCACTTGTCCTTGGCCATTTTGACCCTGCGTTCTTTGCTGTGCCGGTCGCGGGCCTGTCGTCGCTTGTTGGTGCTTGTCTCGACGACTTGAGGATGCATAGCATCAATAGCTGCTGCTGCGTTCAGCAGTTGCTTGGACTGTAGCCATGCACAGTCCTCTAGACTTAGGACCTCGTAAGTCTGCGGGTGAATGATGGCGCTCAGCGGTGTTGACGGCGGAAGTTGCGTGAATGCCGTGATCAGTGCGACACCACCGAGCCGATCCGACGGTTGGTGGTTCAGTGCCGCTTGGACCAACAGCACGATGCGATGCAAATCACTCGTTGGCGTCCGCTTCTCACTCAATAGCTTGCGGAAACACTGGACGACCAGACGGTTGGCCACTTCGACTGTCCCGTTCGACCACGGACAGTACGCCGTGGTGAAGTGATGAGCTGCGCCGAACGCTGCGCGCAGCTCGGCCATCAACTCACTCGTGAAGTGAGAGACCCTTGGTCGCTGACCCACACTGGCACGACCAAAGCGCTTGAACCACTCGGTCAGGCCGTGTGCTGCTGCGTCCGAACTGGCACGCGCACTGGGATACAGCTCACAATAGGAGCTGAATCCGTCCTTGACCACCAACAAGTAGCCAATGCGGTCGACATCATTGGACGGCATTGACAAGAAGTCAAAGTGGATGACTTCGTTGGGCTTCGTCGCAACAAGCGAAGCCCCAAATGGACGCGGCACAATGCGGCCATCCGAGCGCATGCAGTGCAAGCATGCCATGACGAACGTCTTCGTGTCTTCCTTGAGCGTATCCCACTGGAACTCGCGCTTGAGAACCTTGGTGGTGGTTGCAGCACCACGATGGCCACTGACACCGGCATGTGCAACCACAAGAAGGCGCTGTTGCAGGTCACCAGCGCCGGATGGAACCCGCACCTGGCTCCGTTGGTCCGATACAGGGATCGGAAAACATGCATACAGAAAAATAACCTGCAATATCACATTGGCAATGACAATTGCCATCTCACGTGCAACTGACATTGCCAATAGGAAGGGCGCAAGCGATTCCGATTGTCCATTTGGCTAAACCATATGCATTCATGAATAAATATTGGGTACATCATGGTATCATGTAATCTGGCGAGCGGCAATTGAAAATTAGATGCTGCCCACGCCTCTGCCAAAATGGGGCGCATTCAATTCTCTGTGGTGCGCTCGGTTCAGCTCATTAAACATTCGTCAACAACGCACAGCATCACCTACGACAACAGTAACTGCGCAATCCTCCTCATGCCTCGGCAACCTCGTCCGTCAACCTCCCACCAACCAGAACAGGGAGGTCCGTCATCAAAATCAATCGTGAATTACTTTTTCACGATGCTGTACGACATTCATGGTGCACCTACTGGGATGTACGAAGGCCGCTGTGGCAAGCGCCCCAAACAGGATTCGAGTCATGGTTATACTAACTCCTCGACCACATCAAGTCGAAGCATCCAGGATACGAAGAGGAAGTCCGTCGTTGCGGCAACACAAATGCAACTATTACGGCCAATATTCATAACATGTACCGCTGGCTGTCTTGGGTTGTCAACGAGAACCTTCCACTTGGTTTCGTTGACAGCCCGCGAGTTCGCGAAAATGTGACTCTGCGCCCGATTTGCTCGAAGCCGTTGAGGAAGTACCTCTACGCTGTGACGAGACAGGTCGAATGGTCGATATCGACAAGCCTCGGCAAGCAGTTTGGCCTTGTTCTGGATGGTGCTACATTCAACTCGGAGCAATTTGTCGCGCTTTTTGCGGTTGACAATTGCGATACGTACCTCATTGCGATGTCGCCCATTGTGGATGATGAGCGCTCTAATCACTCTGCTCAAGCCCACTATGACTTTGTCCGAGACAACTTGGCGTTTTTCGACAAATGCACGACCGATGCTGTAGCGGGGCTACACTTCATTGCATTTCTTGCGTGGCAAATTCACTCATCGAACAATCGTTGACGTCGATGTGGGTGACGTTTTAAAGCTCAGGTGGGCACTTGAGCGTCATATACGTACTTTTCCATCACGCTGCGTCTTGTTTGATCGACAGGCGAACCGCCACTGGTTGCCGTTGCACAATGGGGTGGCGACGAGTCGTTCCATGATCGCCCGATGTGGTGAGCGGTAAGGGATCGTGACGCTCCAATTTGCACCAAGTACATAATATGTCTTCGGTTGAGTATTCCACCACGTTCTGCAAGTTGCCCCCTCCTGCCCAACGTTGGAAGAGCAACTTGTTATTTTGGAAGGTAACTTCCCAGTTGTGCGATGGAAGGTAATCTTCTTCGACTTCCAAGGCGAGAGTCACAATTCCATCTTCTGCATCCGCATTCGCGTGTTTGAGATTCTCCGTCATTTTGATGACCTCGTCATTCTTAGCCTTGTCGCTTTGGGTTGCGGCCAGCATGTGCTTGATGATGGTGCTTTTCCCAGCATCCTTGGCAACACTCATGCCTGGTCGGACTTTCGCGTATAACCAACATTCGTTGAGACTTTCGAGCCGCACTGCGATTTGGGCTTGATTATCTCCGGTTGTTGTCGCGACCAGAAACGTTGGGATGGATTGGTTGTCATGACCAGTGCGGCGCTGTTATCGATTCCGATCACAGGTCTCACGGAATATCCAGGCAATATTTCCAACAGCATATTAGCCTGCTTCCATGCTTGCCTCACAGGCAGAGACATACTCTGCTTCAGCCGTGGACCACGGGCTGACGCTTTGACATCCAAGCGACCGCTCCACCAGCAATAGTGAAGACGAATCCAGTAATACTTTTCCAGGTCGTTGGATCACTTCCCCAGTCACTGTCACAGAAACCACATAGCGAAATTTCATGGTTCGCTGTTCCAGCTTGACGTCGCTCGTACTTGATACCATAATTGCTTGTTCCAACAAGGTATCGTAATATCCTCTTCACCGTTCCGACGTGTTTCACTGTCGGGCCACCGACGAACCTGCTGAGCTGCCCGAAAGCGTACGCGAGATCTGGTCTAGTACTTGTTGCCATACCGAGAGCACCTCGATAGTCGAAGCTGGAATCCACTGTGTCTCCATGTTTCGATGGAAGCAATGGACCCGTCGTTTCCATCGGGTTGCCACACTAGTTGGCGTCGCCATAGCCATAATTTTCGAGAATGTTGAGGGCGTACTTTCGCTGATTCTGAAGACTTTCGACGCCCAAGTACTCGGATAGTTCGCCTTGGCCCTTCAAGCCGTATGTCGCGTCTAGCACACCAAATAGTGTCGACTTGAAGCGTTCGTCATCCGTAACGCATACCACATCATCCACGTAAATCAGAAGGAACACGATTCGTGTCTTATTGATCTGATAGTACAAGCACGGCTCCGTAGCACACCGCTGAAAACCGCGCGCCAAGAACCAGCCATTCAACTCCGAGTTCCACTCTCGTCCCGATTGCCGTAAGCCATACAAAGCTTTCCTCACCACATACGCGTGCCCACGCTCGTTGCATGGGAATCCCTCAATCGACGGCACATACTGCGGGATTTCAAGGCTGGCTTTCAGATAAGCCGTATTGATATCTCCACTGTAGAGTCTCAGCCCCAATGTCGCTGCTGTGGCAATGAGTGATCGGAATGACGACATTTTTGCCACTGGGGCAAAGGTCTCAAAGAAGTCGATTCCAGGTCGTTGCCAATTTCCAAGGGCGACAAGTCTGGCCTTAAAACGAATGATGCATCCTTTTGCATCCGTCTTGTACGCTTAGACCCACATCGTCCGAGTTGCGTGCGCATCACGTGGCACCTCACTTTAGGCAATTTCTTCAAGGACATCCTTTGCCTTGAGTGCTGCCATTTCTTCGAACTCCGCCATTCGCCATAGATCCGCATACTTTGAGCGTAGGGCTTGACGCCGATTCATTGGTACGATAACGCCTGAAGCCCGGATTTTCTATCGGTGCCGAGGATGTTGCTCGTCATGTTAGTCCAACGAATGAAAACCTTATATCTCTCAGGCGATCGTTGCTCATGAAGCCCAACGCGACGCGCTTTCGTGTCCATACCTAGCTGGTTTCGCTGGGTTTCTGATGGCGTGTCCTCGCGCTGCTGCCGCTTCCTATTCTGACCCAGTTCATGCTCGTCTTGTCGTGCTATGTTTTCTTGTCCACAATCACTATCATCGTGTGGGACTTCACCATGTCCATCCTCATCGTAAAGCTGTGCGATGCCATATTGTCCTCCCATCGGTACTCCCACCTCGGCCGTACGCACGGCCGACGACTCCATGGTGATTGCGTTGTGCTGAGCGAGGCGGCCACCACCGGTCGCTGATTGCTGGCTTCGTGTTGGTCATTGTCGAGAGCCAGAGAATCACGTTCCATGCCGATGCCAATGTCTGAATCACACGTGGCTGACACGGATGCCACGGATACCTGATTACTGTCCGAGTACGAATCAAACTCTGATCCCCCATCATCATCGTGGTTCTGCGTATCATCGATGGTTTGAATGACGGATCCCTCGACACTTACCTCAAGCGATACGGACGCGCTGAGTCCATCGTCCATAGTCATAGCACCATCAGCTCCCGGGCAATTGCGCCCTAGCAACTGGAGATATCCGGAATCACCAGGATCAGTGTCACCATCCACCGTTGGGGTTGGTTCGGCTGTGAATTGAAACCATTCACCGCGTGTTTGATCTATCGACTCAACCTGGTGACGATCGCTGTTGGTGATCTCTTCGCATACCCGAACGTCAGCAACAAACTTGATGGTGTTTGAGCTTGGTGTGTAAATTTGCACACCCACCGTGTCCTCCCTGTAGCCGAGCACGGATGCGATCACTGCGTTGTCATCACTCTTGTGGCGGTCCGGAGTGTTCGAAATGTGCGTGTACGCCAGCGCTCCAAACTTCCGGATGTTGTGCACGTCTGGTTTCACGCCGAACATACGCTCATACGGGATTCCTTCAATCGGTTTGCTGTAGACGCGATTTTTGATGTATGTGGCGTTGTTCAATGCGTATGGCCAAAATGAGCGGGGATACCCCGCAGCTGTCATTTGCGTCTTCATCCTCTCAATGAGAGACTGGTGTGCTCTTGATTTGGCGCAGTCCGTTTGCGATCCAGTTTCTTCCTGTGGCGCTTGCGCTTCTGCTTGCCGGCATGACGGCTTCTGGCCTCGCTGCGTAATCATCATCCCATCGACGAGACCCCGATCCACCATCATTTTCAGATACTGTGGGTTGGTGTGCGCAAGGCGTTCATGCCACATCTGAAGGCTACCAACTGCATCCGCAGCAGTGCAGTTCACAACGAGACGCCGTGATTTCGACGACCCACGCTCATCGCACATGCCTCGTGTTGCAAATCCCCAAATTCCGCCCCGTGGAGTTGGATGGAATACTTCTCGTCCGTCTTTGGACACACTGAACTCCTTTGTGGTGGCGTCGTAAGCAACGTCGAAACCTTGATCGATTCCGAGCTTCATCGAAAACAAGCCATGACTTGCTCCTTCCACGTACAGGACATCATCAATGAACAGATCAAACTCCTGATCATCGACCTGGGTGACAATCTTCACGGTTCCGATTACTGACGCCTGCGCCAGCATTGACGCTGCGGCTCCTTGGATCCGCGCACTCCAAGTGAAGCAAGAATGCGGATTCGGCTTGCCCGTCGTGCCACCATTTTCACCGATACTACCACCACCGTTCGGACAATTCGCCTTGAGGTGACCCGATTTCCCGCATCTGTAGCATGGCCTGCCTGACCGTGTAGCGCTCTGACCATCATTCTGTGGTGGGCTATCCGCTCCCGTGTGAGCGACCACCGCCATTATTACCCGGCTGGGGCCCTTTGCCTGCGCTTCCAGCGCCATTTCCCCGCCGTCGTCGTGCTTGACGTTCAGCTGCTTGTTCTATCAGCACCCGCAAGCCTTCTGGTGTCATTTGACCACCTCTGCCCCCATACTTCACCGCACCGCGCAACTGCTCGTACTCGTACAGGTCGGGTAGACTATCCAGCATCATCGCCTTCATATTGATGTCGTTCACTTCGTATCCATACCTCAACAGCTCCGTGCGAAGCCGGAACATCTAGGACAGATGCATTTCGACACTTCCATTCGCCCCGAAGGTCTCGCAGCTCTTCTGCCTTCCGAAGAATGACGCTTTCCCGGATAGTTGGATCCATTCGCTTTTCATACTGCTCACACAGACATTTCCCACATTTGTGTGCCTGTATCCAGGTGATCTACCTGCTGCAGCCGATGAGATGAGATTGTCGTGCCAATCATTCGCGTGATCTTGCACTGCTTCTGATCAAGCGCCGCCTCACCTTCTGCTGTTTTGAGTTCCGTCTTAGTGAACCTTCCTTCCACAATATCTAGGAGATCGTGTTCCCGGAAGATGATTCGCATCGTCCACTTCTAGTTCCTCCAGTCTTTTCCGTCCCAACCGTATGGGAGTCCATCGACCTTCTGCTCACGATTTTGGTTCTCACACAGCCTTCCTTCTCGCGATGTCCTGCCCTGCTTGGCGTCCTCGCTTCGGCTATCTGTGCCTTCTTTCATAACGCTGCTACGCCGATTTGGGCTCATAACCCTGTTGGAGACCACGTGAGAACTCCACTGCAAGATGAAGACTGAGATGCATTCAAAGAGCCTACGCTACTTTCCTCCTTCTAGACTCTCTTAGAACATGCAGTGGTTTTGCGGTCGGTAACACAATGACTTGGAATTGTATGTGCATTTGTAAAAACTGAATGCATGTCGTGTCGGTACCACAATGACTTGGCATTGCATGTGCATTTGCATATACTGAATGCAAGTCGTTTTTTTATGGCTGGTGCTGTGACCCCATAACGCAATGACTTGGCATTGTATGCATGTGCATATACTGAATGCAAGTCGTTTCGTTATGGGTGCGAGGTGCAGAGTTACGTATCGGAGAGCGGCACGTGGCGCCGCGAGTGACCGCCGCCGTAACTACGTAATTCAGTTTGGATTTTGCCTGAAAACTCACAAGCGAGGACCCGGGCAGCTGTTTGTGCCCGAGATACTCGGAACAAAGTTAACTTTAGTGACCCGAGTCACTGAGCTTGGAAGAGCATGAGTGCAAGGAAGCCACAGTCGACGGGCGACATGTTGGCTGCACTGAAGGAAGCCACGCGGGCTTCCGAACGTACAAGAGCCGCTAGCACCAGTATCAGTGCAAGCGAGCAAGCAAGTCAAGGCGAACGAAGGTCGTCTCGCCGCTCTATCTGGGCCGATTTCAGGTTTAATACCGAAGGGAAGCTGCCTGTTGCGATGGAAGATCAAGGCGTCGACATGGACGACGTTTCTCCAGAAGCGGGCGCGTGTCGCCTGACAAACGCCCCGAAACTACCGACGCCGCCACGTTACCATGGAAGTACGATGAAGGAGCGTCGGGCCTTTATGCGCGCGTACGAGACGTATGTCTACGCGTTGACTGCATTTAAAACGCCTTACAGCTAGCCGTTTGTGATGCCAGTTGGTGCCTGTGTTGAGGTGCGGACGAAGCGGCTGATCTGTATGTACGAGCTGCAGAAGCATGTCGATCAAGTGACCAAGGCCGAGTGGATCGTCTATTTCGCTGAGCACGCCCGAGTACGAAGGCTATGTCGCGCTCGACAAGGCAATGGCCCGTGTGCGCATTAATGTCTCGCTCTCAGATGCAAGAAGTCGTATGGGCAAGCTACACTCGGACATGCATCGTGTGCTTGAAGCGCACAACATGGACTCGGTCATGTTTGACAAGGAGCAGAAGAAGCTCGCAAGTACCTGGTCGCGGCACTGGAGCCAAAGGAATTCCGCGAGGCTGTCCAATCGAAGCTAGACCAGGAGCCGCGTAAGGCCAAGAAGAGCGACGTGGTGCAGTTCTCCACGTGGGTGAGCGAGTTGCGGAAGAGCTACCTCGTCTGGCAGCCCGCAGCGCCAAGAAGAGAACAACCACCACCACACAAGGAACAACCCGTGCGGAAGCCCGACAAGCGACGTCGTGACAAGGCTCTGCCCGCAACACACAAATCGAAGCCCAGCGCACACAAGTGCCTGAAGTGTCAGTCTCTTGACCACGTGGTCCGTGATTGCCCTCACGTCGAACCTGGTGAGAAGGCCCGTCTGTGGGATCAGTTCCGCAAGCGTGGGAAAAATGGAGACAGTGGCCCAGGAATGAAGGGCTTGAAGATCCGGCCGACGTCAAGTATGCCCGAGGCAACAAGTGGGAATGCGCTCCAGAACGAAGATCGTGGGACGATGACCGCGGACATTGAAGGTCTGATCGTCCATGGCGTCCTGCGGGACTCGGGCGCCGACACCTCTTTGGTCTCGCGTGGCCTCGTGACCGCGCTGCAAGCGCGCGGCGCGTTCGTTGCTGTGGCGACTGTGCCAGCCGTGGCCCTGTCCCCAGTGCGCGACGCCACTATCAAGGTGACAAGGAAGGTGCGCTTCCCGGTCGTCACCTTGAGCACCTCAGCAGGTCTGCTGTTGCTGCGCCAGCTCGAGTGCTGAATCCACGAGGAGGACCTGTCTGTGTCCATGACGATTGGGCGACCTGTGATGACCCAGCTCGGCTATTCGACGGACGGTCTGCTCTCTACCGCCAGGAAGCAGCAGGAAGAGTGGTGCATAGAGACACCGGCTGCCGCCGACGGAATGCCGCAGCGGATGCAGCAGTTACAGCTCCGTGCGTTCGGCGACGCCGTTGTTGATGACGTGGCCTCGCACGATGGCGCGAAGGGTGTCGAACGACGTCCCAGCGGAGGCGACCTCGACGTCAGAAGAGTGGCGCATGGCAACGCCAGCGCTCGACGAACCGTCAGCCAGCAATGTTGTGGCCATCCTGGAGGAGAAGATGCAGGAAGCAGAGTCTCAAGGGCTTAGTGCTGCGTGTGCGTCGCAGCTACGAGCACTGCTTGTGCGGTATGTCGATGTCTTCCGGACGGAGTTTGGCCGAGATCCTCCTGTCCGTGTACCGCCGATGCAAGTCAGGGTCCGACCTGACGCAGTGCCAGTCAAAGTGAAGGCTCGCCGTTACCCGCCACTGCACCAGGCGTTCCTCGAGCAGCACGTGGCAGCGCTGCTGGAAGCCGGTCTCGTTGTCGAGAACCACCGCGGCAGATGGTCGTCACCACCGCGGATCGTGGCGAAGAAGGAGCCGGGCACGTTCCGAATGATGGTTGATACGCGCGCTGTGAACGCGTGCACGGAGCCAATGCCGTCGCCAATGCCTCATCTCGAAGTTGCCGCTACGCACCTAGAAGGATCGGAGGTGTACTTCAGTCTCGACTGTTTTCGAGGCTACTGGCAGCTACCTCTGCATGAAGACTCGCGAGAGCTGTGCCATCTACACGCGGTGCAGAGTGCCGATGGGCGCCACGGATGCGGTCGCGTACAGCCAAGGTGCCGTGGACATCATCTTCGGCGAGATCCTGTACCGCGGAGTACGCGCTTGGCCGGACGACATCCTGGGCTACGCGAAGACCGAAGACTCGCTGTTCAAGGTGCTGGAGCAAGTGCTTCAGCTGTGTAAAGATTACGGCCTGAAGCTTCCTCCTAGGACAGAGTTCGTTTTTCCAGACGCAGGTGAAGTAGTGCGGCCGCGTGATATCGAAGAATGGCATCACATACTGTCTGTAACGTGTTGCTGGACTTGTCGCGATGCCGCCGATGCTCGCGCTGTTCAGCTACGAGGTGAAGCACGTGCCAGGTGATGCCAATGAGTGGGGTGACCTACTGTCTCGGTGGGGTGCGATGACGCAAGCAACCACCACGTTGGATGTGAAGGCACTCGTCGTCCTCGTGCCATTACTGTCTCGGTGGGGTGCGACGACGCAAGCAACCACCACGTTGGACGTGAAGGCACTCGTCGTCCTCAGTCATGTTTCACCACTCCAGCAAGCTGACCTCGCGTGGCCGATTCTGGCTGAAATTGCCAAGCTCCAGGAGCAAGCCCAGGCAGAGAGCACAAGCCTTGGCGATACGCATGGCGTTCTCGTGACAGTCGACGACAAGGCGTGGATCCCAGCAAAGGATCTTGAGCTCCAAATGCGGCTGTGCGTGATAGCCCATGCTGGATATGGTGGGCACCGTGGCGAACACGCGACCGTGCGCGCTCTGACTGATGTCTTCTGGTGGCCAAGCCTCGCGCAGGATGCCGTTTTTCATTTGTGAAGATTTGTCTGCATTGTGACAAAGCCGGTGGACGTCATGTGCCAAGTCCGTTCGGCGAAGCGCTGCATGCCACGAAGCCTGTCGAGGTGCTGCATTTTGACTATTTACAGCTGCCAGCCGGTGAAACCAGTGAGAGTGGTGTGGAGCTACGGTACGTTTTGGTCATCAAGGATGACCTGTCTAACTGTCTCGAGATGATAGGGTGCGAGAGTGCAACTACCGACGTGGTCGTGGAAGGCCTGACGTCGTGGTTCAAGCGGTTTGGCATTGTGAAGATGTGGGTATCCGATTAGGGATCCCATTTCAAGAACCAAGTTGTTGATGGCCTAAGACAGCTTGTGGGAGCTGGCCAACATTTCACGACTGCCTACTGTCCGTTTGCCAACGGTACAGTGGAGGTTGCAAACAGGGTGATTTTGCGCGCGTTGAAGGCGCTGTTAAGCGAAATGAAGCTTCCAGTCACTGCCTGGCCTTGTTTGTTGCCATTGGTCCAAGCAGCATTGAACTCGTTGCCCGCCGCCGACAAGCTTGGTGGTCGCGCACCATTGACCGTGTTCGCTGGTCTGCCCTGTCACGTTTGAGCCAATGACACTGGATCGACTTGCCGAGGTGCAAGGTGAAGCGATTGCCGACATGGGAGTGGCGCTGGCCAATATGCACAAGTCAGTGGCACATTTGGCCAATCAAAAGCGCAGCATGGCTCGTGAGCGACATGCCAGACAGCGTGGTGTGCCTATGCCAAGATTCGCACTGGGTGACTTTGTGCTGGTGGGACACGTTCAAGCGAAGTCGAGCGAGCTGTCACTGAATTGGCGTGGGCCATGGCGTGTGGTCAAAGTTCTTAGCGATTTTTTGTTCCAGGTGCAGAATCTGTGCGCACCATACGAGATCATAGTCCGGCATGCATAAAGGTTCAAGTTCTACGCTGACAAGGAACGCCAAGTGACTGAAGACTTGCTCGAGCACGTGCAGTACAATGAAGGTGGCCAGCTGGTAGAGAAGCTGATCGACCATCGGAAGAACCAAGCCGACACTTGGGAGATCTTAGTGGGGTCGGTTTGGACGACATCGAGACGTCGTGGGAACCTGCGCGTGTGCTGGCTGAAGATGTACCCCGATTTGTGAAAGCGTACGCCGATGCCCCCGTGGTGGCAGTGCCAAGGACTTGTGGAAGGCACTGCAGCAACGCCTCAGGAAGGCAAAAGGCAAGGGGAGGAAGTGATCCGCCCGCGTGTCTCCGGTCGGTAACACAATGATTTGGCATTGTATGTGCATTTGCATATACTGAATGCAAGTCGTTTTGTTATGGCTGGTGCTGTGACCCCATAACGCAATGACTTGGGATTGTATGCATGTGCATATACTGAATGCTATGTTATGGGTTCGCAGTTGCAGTAAATGGCGCTGTCATGAGGCCGGGCGTATGCAGCTGAGCGCAGCACGCTGGATCAGCGTCTTTTGATCTTTGAGACTAATACTGCAGTAGACACACCTCTATGACAACTGGTCGCAAGTAAGTTCCGACAATGTAAACCCAGTGAACTGACCGAGTCTGCATTGGAAAGCAGCTCGGTGAGTGCGTCACGGTGAGAGGCTATTTTGCCGTGGTGTGGCTGTTGTAGCCAGCTACGCGCGATCGTGTACGTTCTGACCCGTACAGGATGCGTTAAAATCACCCCTCTTCCACTGTGGCGATAGAATGGCTTGACCTTGGCTGCTTTCAACGAAGTTCTCTGATACTCATGGCGTAAACCCAGCTAATGCCTGCCTCACAATCGTCGGTCACGGAGACGCGATCAAAAAATATTCAAGTCCGCACCGAGGTTGGGTCATTGCGCCGTAGTCTGGGGCACTGGCCCAACATGACCTTCGGTACGTCTTGAGTGATCAGAGGAACGTTACCCAAACATGAACGAAACACGAGTGCGGGCGAAATAGCTGCAGGCTTATGCGTATGGACGTATAATTCACAAAGCATATCTAGTACTGCATCCTCATCTGAGTTCTTTGAGAGCTTACGTCAGTGCTTGCTGCTGCAATTTCTTCGTTCAATGTCATCGCGTCACTGATAAAGCCCTCCGAACGCTGCCGAGAAGAATAAATAAGACGTTTAGCTTCAGTTCTTTCCGATCTGAGCTTCCAGTTGCCGAATGCGCTCATTCAGCTTTTCGATTTGGTCAGGCTCGCTTGATGGTGCCGTTGGCATTGGCATTGCCGTCGCCATGAACACCGGATGTACTGGCGGATGCAGCACCTGGTCGCGCTTCATGTAGATGAAATCGCGCAGAGCCTCTGGATTCTTGGGACCAATAATGCGAAAGAGACAAACTTCCCCGACAACTGGCGGCAGGTAGATATCGACGAGGTGCACGCCGGCATCGCGGCCGGGGTCATCCTGGTGAACCTTGATGTTGCTGATACGGCTGAGCTGCACGCGCGTCTGTGCATACAAGTGCGCACTGCTGTCGAAAATGAGCTCGTAGTCTGTGATTGTGCATACCTGTGACTGGTACGCCAGCAACACTTTCTCCATCCGCACGGGGAAGCACGTGAGCTGGATAAGCCACTGGCGGAGAGGTGGGAACAGCGCGATGCCATATCGCTCGAGGGCCGGAAGATCAAACTCGACAAGTTGATGTGTGGGCTGTTGTGGCACAACGACTGCTGTTGGAGTCGGAGTCGGATACACCGTCATAGCTGGGGCAACTGGCTTGGAGGCGTCGAAACCATCATCAGTTGCTGTGATGAAGCCCATGCTTCTCTGCTTGATCCTGCGAGCTTGCGAGCTTACTTCGCAAGTACGAGCGACTGAAAGCTACCTCGCCCCCCCTCGACCTTCAGCGGCAACGCTGAGATAACGCAGGTCGAGCTAAAAACACAAAGAACGAGCGACAGCGTCGGATCTTATCCACCACTGTCTCACTACCTATGCCATGAAACTTAGCGCAGATAAGAATTGCTTTCTATTTCCATGATCTGATCAACGAAGAGGTTGATCAACTGATAAGGTTGGTGGTCTATCATAAGCCGCCATCGCCTTCCGGCTCTGAGCGATATCATAGCAGTCCACCGGATAAATATTTGAGGCGTTCCTAAGACGCATGATGCTACAAGACCATGGCATGGCAATCCTCTTCGGGCTCAAATGCTTCTCCTCCGCCGTCACTCATCGCGCTCCTCGGCATAGACATTGATATCGCCATGAACACAGGGTCTGCACACCGATGCACGCAGATGCAGCAATACAGTAGGTCCCGCTTCATGTAGACGCAATAATCCTTGCAATGCTGGTCAACAAGCATGAGCTTCTCTCATCATGACCACGATAGACGAAACGCGTCTCCCCATCATCAGTACACTCCTTGATTCTTTCACTAGCGAACAAGGTTGAACTTTTCACACCCGTGCCTTCAAATACATCACATAAACGCACTCGACGATCAACGAAATATTCAATGGATGGTGTGGAGACAACGGGATTCGCTTGAAACATTTTATCGCTCAATGAGTTTTAGGACGAATTGATTCTCCTCGTTGACTAGAATGCTGGAAACGTGGCTTCGACTGCGAAATGGAACTCCATCCCCATGTCCTGGATCAACAGTCCATCCTCCGACTTCAACCCCGTGAGGACAGACGGGAACGCATCATCGGAGATCGTTTGCTCGTTGAAATGCCGTGCTGGACATGAAATTTACCCTCCTCACTACTGCAACTTCCTTGTAATTTAGCTTTCTGATGATATATTCATAAGAATCATTTGTGTCGCACGGGTCTGCGAGCTTGTCATCATTCCACAAGCCAGTGCTGAAGCTGCTCCATCCAGCAGCATTCGAGCCTTCTCGCAGCAGCACAACATGTCCGCGTTCGTAGGAAGCTTCACGATACCGACGGATGCTGCACTGCCGTGCCAACACCCCCCGCACGACACGGATAGAATTTTGACGCCCTTGCGGGTGGGCTTCGCGATGATGGGAGTGATCATTATTATGCACGCTTTCTTGGTTTGTCGTTTGTGGATCATGAACAAGTTTCCATGGCTAGGACCCCAGCAACGGCTGCGAGCGCGCAGGTATAGACATCACCACCATCATCATCGAATCGAACCCGGCTTCTAGAAACAGAGCACGACAGAACTCGAGATTTGAGCGAGGAGGATCGATCTTTAATTAGAAGCCTGCTTGTGTTTCTTTTTGTGTCTATGATCAACAAGAAATCGTTGAATCACGCGTTACAGACACAAGTCGTCGTTTGCTCTGAGCCAGAAGTGAGTTCTTTCATTCCAGCGCTGATTGCTCCACGCAGCCTCGATGAAGGCGTTGTATTTTGTCAATGAAGCTCCGCTGAATAAATGTACATGTTGAACGTTTTGTTCGGGATCCTGGTATCAAGTGCTGCGGTCAGTCACGCACCGCCAATCAAATTCACACCGCTTCGGACCACAAGGCTCAAGCAAATGCAGCAGTTGTTCATAAGATGACCAATACAAAGTGAGCGTCTGTTCCCTCCTACGGTTCTGGCGCGGGAAGCTTGTTGCTGCTGGGAAGGCAATTATGGTTGTCCGCAACTGTCGGCAGCGCGAGCAATGCAAATTCGAGCACAAATCGTCTCCGTTATCTTTCTCTTATGTAGCGTCATACAACGGATGACGCGCATGTCGATAGCGACGACAGTAGAGTAGGCCCGAGCCACGATGCAGCAGACGTCCCCAAGAACCAAGTTGTCTCCACAAGAGACCCACGTCTTGCCATCACAGACTGGATCGGAGTGCCACCTGTGAGAGGACTCAATTAGACCCATTGATTGCTGTTAACCGCTCTCAGCATCCGACGCATTCACTGCAAACACTCGACCATGAGTGTTAGACGACGGTGGTCCAAGTCGTCCACATTGAGGCACTCGCCCATTGCTTCGGCGTTAGACGCCTGGTGTGATTTTATTGGGTCTGCGGTTCTTGTCCGCTTGAAGTCGTGCCTGTGGTCCCGGCCACGGGACCTTCGTCTTGATCCAGAAGTAATAAATGAGCATGGCTTGCAGGGTGACCATCGTCACGCAAATCAAGATGGCCACCGGGGCAGAGACACGGTTTTGTCCAGAGCGTGATGTCGACGTGTGCGATGTCATGGTGTTGCTTCAAAGACGTTCCTGATCAAGATCTCCAAACGTCGAATGATGCATCACGAGGATAGCTCTATGATAAGACGCCGAAAACAGCAAATTGCTCAGGTTAGGAGGACGATTTGCGATAGGATCAATCAATTTCTTCTCGACAAATAGTTGTTAGTCCAAGGCAAGGTTTTTCCCATCTTCCGTTCTAATCTCCTGCTCAAAATCAATTTGCCGTACAACACGATCTGATGTTGATTTCCATCCGATTGCACAAAATCCGAGGCATCGCAAGGCAATACGCGTCCGAGGGAATTACATTATCACAGCCACCCTTGGATGATCCAGTTGATCGGCAAATAACTCAGAGCTTGTAAGCTGTCATCAGTCGTGGTCATGACGCGTCGAATCATTGAATCCTAGTCCGCCGCTATGAAGAACGCCACACAGATTGGGAATGCTACGCTAGGCATCATGCATCCATGCATGAACTAACATCAATCCGGAGTTAAATGGCGGGGGATTCGGAGCAACTTGGACGATAACGTTCACCAACTAGGCATTTTCTTCGTCGCAGCGAGGGCGCGCTCCATGTTCTCGTTAGCGTTGACCACCCAACACGCTTTATAGGATGAAGTCTCTCTCATGTTGATCGACTTATCTTGCTGCTCTGGGCGCGAAAGCATTGGACTTAGACAGTGTTTGGGCTGCGCTATGACTGTCGTGGCGCGCGCGGCTATCTGTATCGCCACAACGGCATCGCTTCCTAAACTATTGGGTCGAATGGTCGCTTCCATTACTCTAGTGTTGCACCTGAAACTGGTAAAAGTCATCAGAAGAAACACGAGAGACTTGAAGACAAGCAAACCGCCATTGCGTCATTATTTTCTTCGCCATATCCAATACTATCTGGAGCTTCGAATGCCAAATTGGAAGAGCATCTTATCTTGCACATTGCACGCAGTTGGGATCAAATAAGATCGCTTTGAGGGTAAGCTTGCAAAGCAACTATGTTCTTGTCAGAAGCAAGCTGCGCTCGTTCATCAGAGCAGCAAAGCGGTTGTCCCGTGCTGCGGTTCGCGGGCAAACCTGCGCCTGCATTAATATGGGGTTGCACGGAGCCTCATAGCAGCAACCACAGAGCAGCGCTCCTTCGTTTCTGTACAATGGGGTCGGACTCGAACGGAAGCGTGGCCTACAACTCCTTATACTTCTTGTTCGTCCTCGTTGGTTACTTGATGAAGCGTATGTGCTTCCCCAAGTCTGAAAACGAAGCCAATCGGGAAGGGCCACGACACGATGACTCCACAGACATCCGCATGAATCAAGTTGTGCCCATCCAGCAGCCGCAATATCCACAAATCTCACCTATCTCGTCGTCACGCGATTTGATTGGAATGCCAGATTGACGACTCCACGAAAATGCAATAGCTCGGTTTCCAGCCATCGTTTTCAAATATCCGCCGAAATCACAGAGGCTCCATTTTCGACCATAAAGATCAATCTGGTATCTCAACCTGCCAGCGTAGCCCATTCAACAAGTCGGAAAGATTGCTTCGCCGATGAAGAAGTAATTCTTTGTTACCCATGTCGACATCGATGGTGTACCGTTTGAATTAACCTGAGGGCAACAAAATGAGCAGATCGCTCGGTAGTCACTGGTGGCGACAAAACTTCTCTGAGTGCAGACACAACATGGAGAAGCCGTGTATTGGATTTAAGAAATAGCTCAC
This sequence comes from Lagenidium giganteum, assembly GCA_002286825.1. Classification (NCBI taxonomy): domain Eukaryota; phylum Oomycota; class Peronosporomycetes; order Pythiales; family Pythiaceae; genus Lagenidium; species Lagenidium giganteum. Next base: position 11,117 of record NSDO01000518.1, on the reverse strand, counting down.
CACAAATTAATCCATCCTCGCTGAAGTCGTAGCAAGTTGCTCCGTTCTACGGCAGCTTGGTTTTGAAAGTCGCCGATATCACCAGCGAGGCTGAGTGGTGGGAGGAGCATCTTCCGGCTATATCTGGTCTAGGTTTTTATGCTGTATCTTATTTCCTGCCGGGCCGCACCGAGTTGGTGTTGTTGGATAGCATTTTCCGATGAACCTGGGCAAAACGCTTTTCAGCGCTTTACGTTGTCTCTTCAAGTCGTCGCTGGCGTTCATGCATTTTGTTGTAGCTGGTGCGGCTGTCGAGCAGTCTGGTCAATCTCAGACTTGCATCAATCTGATGAGAAAAAAAATCCAATTTGAAGACGAACTTCACAACCAGTGCCATGGCTAGCCATGAAAGTGGTAATAATCGATGCTGTGTCTCGACGCTTGATTGCTGTCATAGCACCGACGAAAGTCTTCTGATGGAGGCATGGGGATGACGCGATTGACTTGAGCAAGAGTCAAATTTGCTGGGACTTGAATCCATCGCCTCCTTTAGCGAGCCGGACACAGTATCCGCAGCAGCACACCTGAGAAGGACAGCGATCACAACGATGAGGACAACGCCCCATGATGTCCCTGCCCAATCCACAATGTCAATGATCGAACTGATTACCACTTCAGTTCAGATGTTTAGGGGCTTTTCAGGACCACATTTCCTAGCCCCCCCCGCAGGTGCTCAATAATCGGATCATCTTTGATGTCGGCGACGTTGGTTCAGTCAGGTTGGTCGAGCCTGTCGTGGTCTGCCCCATCGTTGTCTTCCATATTGTCTTCCACGACATCGTGTTCCACCATAGCTGGTGTCGGCGAGAAAGGAACAACTTGATTCATCTGAATGCTTGCGATGGCGTCAGTGTTTGATGCTTGTACGTGATCACTCTTTGCTAGTCGGTAGACACCGTAGGCAACAAGGATCACACCAGTGAGGAAGTAGCGATACGGGCTATCCGAGAAGTCCATTCTCGCGACACCTCTCAGCCACCACCTCACTGAGGGAAGCCAGGGAGAGCGACAGCGCCTTCTCCGACGCAACACGTGGACTGCAAAGTGACTGAGCTGACCGCTGCTTCCAGCGCTCAGAGCAGTGGGACGGAACAGCCGCTTGACTTGAAGGAATCCTCTCACGCAACAAAACCAACAATGAGATGATGTGGCAACGGCTGCAGCGATGTTGATGCCATCGCCAAATCCTGCCCTCGCAACCGATGGGCTGTTCATGGTGACGGAGGTGCTCGCGAGAGAAGAGTTGCCCATGCACGAGTCAGATGATCATGAGCAGTGAGCATCAAGCCCTGCCTGCACGCTTCAACTGGCGGTGGGGAAAGAAACATGTCTCCGTGCAAGTGTGCTTTGCAACAGCCGGATGGAATCCTGCGTTGAGCGAACCTGTCGAGCTCTCGTCTTCTTCTTGTCCAGCCAGCAGTGTGTTCTTGGCTGGCCTGCTTCTCCTGTGAGTGTCGCAGGCTGAAGCGAGTTAGGAAACACAAAAACAGCCTCCCACAGCCCAATATAACAGCACGCTCGGTTGCTCTGAGACCGCTCGGGTCATCCGCGCTTTGCAGTGCTGTGCCGTGCTATGCTGTGAAGCCGCAGCACTTGCGTAGATGCATCATGTCGACCAAGACACCTCGTGGCCCCGAGCTCAGAAAGCAGGCGTCGTCCAACGCACTGATCACGGTCGTTGTTCTCGGAATTCTAGTGCTTGTGCTTGTCCGATGGTTTCGCTGCCACATCGTCCGCAGCGTGCCCATGCCCGGTCCACAGAGCCAGGCAGTCCAAGACAAGCACGGCGTCACGCGGCTTTCGCAGGTAGTGCCGCCGGGGCCAACGACACCGCTCTTATGAGGCGTCAACAAACAAGCAAAACCCGATGATACCACCAAACGCTGAGCAATCAAAGACGTCGCGGAGATTCCATCTGCGATTTAGCTTCTTCGAGGAATGGTGTCCAGTACCACGGATCTTCGCCGACCACGACCGCCAGCGGCTTTGCGAATTGATAGCAGGGAGGCACATGTATTGAGGTGAACGCGTCCTTTATTCTTGTGATTGTTGTTTCTTCGATGTGGTGCTGCTGTCCTGGAAACTGCACACGCAGGTGAAGGGCTCGGCGGCTTCGAAGGGACTGCTCCCAGTGCCGCCAACATAGCACTCATTGGGAGGAACGCAACGCTCGATTACACCGCTAAAACGACCACGCACGGATCGATGGCTCTCGAACCGAAGCGGTGGGCGATTCGTCCGTCTGAGCTACACGCTAGCCGAGTGAAGGAAGCGTCCCAATCACATGCTCATGCAGCTGCACGGTTTGTTCGCCAGTGAATGCTTCGCGAGCGCAGCACCAAACGCTTGTTCCCATTGTCTTGCTCACGACGTGTTGCTCGTACGTGATGCTCATCTCCCGACATGATCTGCGCTGGAACCGGCATCCGCTCGTTTGCTGCGTACAAGCACATTGAGTCCGCCAGCGTGCGTGTGCGCCCATACCTTTGTGACGATCTATGGACTAACCAGTCGTCGCTACACGGACGTCACTACCATTCTCCGTGCTCGCAGACCAAGCAAACAAGGCAAAACAGTCTATCTCCAGGACTACCGCTACGAAGGCTCGTTCTTTTCCTCCGACGTTCGCGACTGGTTTCCGATTGTGCTGCTGCTACGTGTGCTTGCCCAGTTTTATTACCTGTTGCGCTTGGTGATGTTGTTTGCTGACTGCTACGTGGTCATTCGTGGTCACAGTCTCACTCCTCATCGACGACTGCGCGTGAGGCCTTCTCGCTGTTCTCACGCATTCCGAACCAAGCAATGATCTACGGCAGCGCTGTCCCAATCGCGATGTATTCGCTGGCGCACTGGATCGACTGGACCGTGACGTACGAACAAGCAGCGCAAAGGTTCACAACAATCATGGCTGACTACAAGATTGATGTCAATCAATTCGTGAGGATGACAGCAGTGCAACTGCGCAATATCTGGTCGCTGGTACTGGTTGGGGTCACGGTCGTTACTTTCAGTAGCTGGCGCTCTCGCTCCACCACGCGTCTGGTACTCGTGCTCCCCGTCATACGTGCTTGGTTCGCTCTCGATGCTATTACGTCTGAGTCAACCTCGCAATGTACAGTCCCGTGACTCGGTCATTCTGGCCATCGACGACGTCGATGCTATCGGCAAGGGAAGCCATCGATCTCAGGCTGTTACACGCTTTGGGTATCGCACTAAAGTTGGCGCAGGGCACTACGCTCGATTTTTGTGCAGTTCTTGACGAGCATCCTCGGAAGCAGCCTCATGGTTTTGGTGCTTCACGTCGTTCTCAACAACATCAACGAGCGCTGCATTCATCACAACACGCGGTGGTGTGGCTTGTTGTGGTACACGCCAGCACCGTATGATGTGGATGACTCTTGCCAAAACTACGACCTGTCGGTGCTTTGGCTACCTGACCGCCTTCCTCGTGCTGTCGATCTCTCATCCAGCGAACCGGTTGCATCTTGGGCATGGAGCGCCCTCAGCCGAAGCCGCCGTGGTCGTTGCATCCATCTGCTGCCCTTGGCGTCGTGCGACTCGCCGTATGATGTTTTGTGGGATTGGGATGCACTCAGTTGGGAGTGTAGAGCACGACATCCGATCAGCTTCCTTGGGTTGACCTGGTCCAGTGCCGATAGCTGGCGGAGTCCCACGCGGATCAGGTCACCAGAGACACGCTGAACGCTTTATTTAAGCAGCCGGTCGAGGACGAGGCGATGGTGCTTGTTCTGCTTTTCCCACCTCGATCGAGACATTCGTGCGCACGCTCACCAATCAAGCGCGCGCCTCCATTGCCTCATGTCGGATTGCGGGTCCCGACAAGATGCCCGAGAAAACAGCGGATGAGCATGTCTTTTTGGCGCGTCCGTCCTCGTCCTAAGAACAGACCATTATTGTGCTCCTGCGAAGGCGTACATCGCCTGAGCACCTGCGGCTGCCTGTGGGGCACCGGCGACGCCGGTGGCGCTGTCTCTGGACTGTGCTGTGCTGTTGCGTTTGTTCTTGCCACTCCAGGTCAGGTCGACGAACTTATACGGAGGGAACAACAGCGCACACCGCAGTCGCAGCCACTGCTCTGGCCAGCGAATGCCCCGAGGCGTGGCCACGGCGCCATGTTCTGTGGCTGTTTCTGCTCTCGCAATCTTGTGGCACCCGGCGGTCACAAGACGGCGCGCCTTTCACGACGTCAAAGGAAGCTTGTAGCTCGGTATTTGCCCAGTTTCAATTACAAAACCACGTCTTCTGCTGAGCACTTGCGCGCTGCGACCGAGCATTGGGATGCCGTGTTCAAGGTTGGCGATCGCGGTTCCACCAAGTCGGGCAGGTCAGCAAGGTCAGCACGCTCACAGCACTCCAACACTTCGACCAACAGCGGATCTCGCAACGAGAACTCATCGAGTGGTTCTCCCATTGGCGTGCTGTACGACGCGTTTTACGAATACCTCGAGATCCACGCACCCGACCTGATGCACGTGTTCCGGTCGTCCATGCACATCCGCAGCCGCGTCCTCGTGCACATTAGCTTGGGCATGCGCTCCTTGCTGACGTCTCCCGATTTCAACACCCGTGTGGTGTCCATGGTGCGGACGCACCTCAAGTACAGAGTGCAGCTCGAACATTTTGATCCACTTGGGTGTGCACTGGTACATGCCATGAAGGTGTCGTCCGAAGACACATGGACAGAGCTGATCGAGGAATCATGGCGCCGCATATTCAGCCATTGCAGCGTGCTGTTGATCGAGCACCAACAAAAAGTGGAAGCCCAGCAAGCCAAGAGCACCAAGCACGGCGCCAAGGTGGGTGACGCACCCATGATGAACGACATTTACTCGGCGCCCAAGAACATGTCAATCCGAGAACATAGTGGCGCAGATTGAGGGCCGCTGGTACGCAGCGCAGTTTGGCTTCATATGCGTGGCCGCCACGCCAGAGTCATCGCGGGCATGCGAGATTAATAGAAATGGCTCTTCCAACCACCTAGGAACTCGTTGAAGGCACGTGGCCCGTTGCGTGCTATTCATCCCATCCTCGAGTGGATGTCATCAACCACGCAAACCAGCGAATGCACCGCACACATCCCTATCTGCGGCATCTCGCGCGCCCGGAGCACGTTCCTGAGCCAGCACAAGGCACGAATACATTATTACGTCGTGATGATGCGAACATGTCAAAGCTGCGACCGCTGTGTGTGGCTCTCCGATGATCAACGTAGAAAGGATTGCGGCGCCGAACTAGTCGGGCAGCCGCGAGGAACGTTGCTTGGTGTTTCTTTCGTGCACCGGATCCTGCGCAACGGCGTGAGCAGCCGACGCGATGACGGACGCCAAGGCTCTGACAAGCTGCCATCTCAGCTCAGAGCGCGCGCTGATCGCGCAGGTGGTGCATTGCTGCTACACATGGCAGCGTTCTCTTTCTTGGATCTCGAAAGTTTATGCTGCAATTGCGTCGCGGTGGTGGTGGGATCAGCCGGAGGTGGTCAAAGAGATCAGTGGCACACATCAACGCGAGAACGCGATGGTCAGAGGGAATGCGCCTGAAGCGGCGTTCGGGTGCGCCCCATCAACAGTTTCCAACGGATCGGATCGAACGAAAAAACGGACGGCGCCAGCTGGACTCCAGCAGACTCCAGCTGCTGGAGCCACGTCGGGTCCCCACATGAGCACGCTCACCTGCACAAGATACACCGGTTCCACTGTCGAATGTCGGCGAGGACAACACGTGGACAGAGATGTGTCCGATGCTCCACTTTCCGGCAAATGGACACGTTCCTGCAGCTGCTAGTAGTGGCAAACACACATGCTCGCGCGCGCACACGTGCTTGCTTGCGCCTGCGTCAAGCTGACCACACTTAGGCTGCTATCGCATGCTCGTGGCGCTCCTACACCTGACTCCAGGTGGCGCACGTGAGGGGGCGCGTGATGCGATGAGGATGTTCCGGGAAGCACCGAAGATGGAACTCGCTGGTTGTTCCTGTTCATTGAAGAAAGTGTCCCATTAGCTGCACGTGGCTCGTTGGAGGTGGCTACTGCAGGCGGTTGGCGCGGGTCCAGCGGCGCACAATCACAACCAGAGCTCAGCGATCCTCAAAGTAGTGAATTCTTTCGCAGGCGTGCATGGGTGGTCCAAATGGACCGAGTGCCAAGCCTCGCCCTCTTGCCGTCCATGTCTGGCTGCTGGGAATCGCCATGGCGTCGTCTGGTGCGTATACGACTTGGAATACGGCGCTGGTCGCTGGGTTATCCACGTACATCGTCAGTTGCAGCTTGGTCGGTGTCGCGTATGTCGCGTTGTGCTGTTGTCAGGCGGAGATCACCGGTGCGTTGCCATTCGGTGGTGGCTCCTACGGCGTTGCGCGCTGCACGCTTGGGTTCTTCCCGGCGTATCTCGTTGGCTGCTGTGAGACCCTGGCGTACATTACGTGTTTGTCGGCGACCGTTGTCCAGCTCGCTCGTGTGTTGGTGGAAGCGATGCCGCTGCTCTCTGGCTACGAGCCTCTCCTATGGTTGGGTGCCTACGCGTGTGCGTTGCTAGTGTTTCTGCGTGGCAGCACACGAGTCTTCTGGGTGTTCAGTGCTTTGATGGGGATCGTGTCCTTGGTCACGCTACTGGTTGTGTGCGTCGGTGGCTGGGCAACACCAGGAACGACGCGTTCTCGCGACCACATCTCCGTGCCGCAAGCGCAAGACGACAACAGCAACACGTTCCAATCGTTTATCAAGACGATGCCCTTGTCTGCGTGGTTTTTCCTCGGGCTTGAAGCGCTCAACCTCGCGACCGATCATGTGGACGATCCCAAGCGCACCATCCCACGTGCACAGATTGCCTGTGCGCTGTCGCTCATCGCCATGACAGCGATGGTTGTGTACGTGTGTGTCGCGAGCGCAGAGGATATCATGCAGTTGGCCACCCAGAAGACGCCCATGACAACGCTGGTAATCCACACGTTCCCACGCCTGGATCCGCTGCTGGCGAAACTCGTTGTGGTGCCGCCAATGTTCGGATCCGCTGTGGCGCTCATGTGGCCATTTGCAACCCTCTTGGAGGCCTTGGCCCTGTCTCGTCTACTGCCGCAACGTTTGGCAGTTCGTTCAATTCACGCGTCGTGTGCGATGCCGCCCGTGGCGCTGGTCGTCGGAACGGTTGTCAGCTATGTGCTCTGTCTGCTCGACCTTTTTGTGGCGCCAAGCGACAACTACCTGGTGATGTTGGCACTGGGCTTTGCGAGTGTCAACAACGCCGGACAGTCCATTAGCTACATGGTGTTGCGGCTCAACTCCGCTGTGCTCCGCAACAGCACGTTCCGTAGCCCTCTGGGCGTCCCGGGAGCCGCGCTTTCGACAACGGTGTGGCTGATGTGTATGTGGTCAATCGCAGCATTCCAGGGCAACGGCGGTGTCGAAGCGGTGACGTGCATGTGTCTACTGCTGCCGCTAGCAGCGTCGTATATGCTCCACTCAAGACATCAGCAGATCTTCTCGGACCGGGAGAACAAAGTGCTGCTGATCGCTCACATCGTCAATTTCAACGCCGGAAAGTACAAGCGCAAAGCGTTCATGGCAGCCATGAATGACAGCAAGCCACACACTCTCAGCCCACGAACACCTCTGTCCAATGCCGTGGTCCTGACAACCTCTACAAGACGAAGACGCCGCTCACGAATTCGAGATCGCGACGTTGAGATCACGGATCTGGATGCAGATGTCATCCCGAGCGGACCGACCTCACCAACCCCTCCGTCGTTGCCACCAGCACCTGAAGCACCACAGTTGCCGCCGCTCCTATCAGTGACTGTACGGATGCCAACACTGCTCACACCACTGCCAACGGCGTCCCCGACGTCCTCGCACTCACGTCGTAGCAGCAAACTCGCGCGCATTATGCCCGTGATCGACGAGCCAAGACCGGCTTCGAAATAAAAAATTCGATCGTTTCCGACCGATAAACAAAGGAAAAAAATAGAATCTATCATAGAAAATCGTACTGTAGCTGCGATGTACAGTACTGTACCGCTGTCGAGTATGTATACCGGTTCTTCTGGAAACCGGTTCTGTCGGTACGGCTGTCGGTATAATATTGGTGTGGCTGGGATTGGGCATTGAGATCTGGTGTCGCCATGTTCGCCGGCGGAGGCAGCACGAACGTGAATGCGCCGTCGAGCGGCGCCGGGAGTGGCAGCAACAGCTCCGGAGGAGCCCATGCGCATGGCAGTGGTGGCTACTCAAACGCCATGGCAGAGGCCAACGACCTGGACGCCCTGGTGTTCGAGTTCGGCACGTCCAAGTGCAAGTTTGGGTACGCCGGCGAAGATTTCCCGCGCGTCTGGGAAGGACTGAGCGACCTGAACACGCCCGTGGAGCGCGCGGCGACGCGCGAGTGCGACCCAGAACAGCTCGCGCAGTGGCTCTTCGATACGTCAGCCAGCAAGCTGCAGACGCGCTTGAGCGACCATCCGCTGCTGCTGGTGGAGCGCTCGTTCCCGTTGCCGGACGAAGTGTTGCAGCTGCACGCCGCGACAACGCAGCAGCAGCAGGAGGACGAGAACGCCGCGGCGAGTGCCAAGCCGTTGAATGCCGGGAATACGACGACAGCGTCGTCCAAGAAGCGCGATCTCAAGGCCCGCGAACGCATGGTGGAGGTGCTGATGGAACAAATGGACGTGCCGGCGCTGTTTTGCGCCAAAAGTGCTGTCCTCACGTGTTACGCGAACGCGCGAACCAGTGGGTTGGTCGTGGAAATGGGCGCTACGTATACGAGCATCACAAGCGTGCACGAAGGATACGCGTTTGCGTACCCGAAGACACTGGTGGCGCATTTTGGCGGCCACGACCTTGACGCGTTTCTGCAGTGGAAGCTCCAGGCGCAACTCAAGGCCAAGACGACACCAGCACAGACCACAAACCCGAACTGGGCGTTTTTCACGGAAGCCAAGGAAAGCGGGTTGTGTCGTGTGGCCGATGGCGCCTTTGATGAGGTGCAGAACGCGCAGCTGCCGTTGATCAGCTACGAACTGCCAGACAAGACCATTATCCAGCTCGGTACAGAACGCTTCAGCGTGGCAGAGCAGTACTTTATGACCGCATCTTCGTCATCGACCGATGGTAACGACTCGAAGCCCATGGACGTGGTGCGCGAGTACACGACGGCGGACGGCACGACCAAGCACGTCAAAAAAGGCATATCGCTGCCAGAGCTCATTTGCGACGCCGCCAGTATGACGCACGAAGCAGAGCTGCGCAAGGAGCTGTTCCAGAACATCGTACTCACAGGAGGCAGCTCGTGCTTCGAAAACATGCCGAATCGCCTGGAACGCGAGGTGCTGACGACGCTGAGCGCTTTCCCCCTTCCAGTGTCAGGTGCTGTGGCGACCAACAACGCGCTGTATGGAGCCAACATGCGCGTCAAGGTCGTCGCAGCGCACACGCAAGAACGCAAGATTGGAGCATTCCTGGGTGGCTCCATTATCGCGTCCCTGGGCTCGTTCCACGAAATGTGGATGTCCAAGGCAGAGTACGGCGAACACGGTGCAGCGCTCATCCACAAGAAGTGCCCATAGAGGAGAACCAAAGTTTGCGTCAATAATGTATCATTATTCTCACACACATTGTGCATTGACGTCGCTAATGACAACTCCATCATGACCCGAGCACCTTGATGATGGGTTTGTCTGGAGAATTCTCGAAAAAATTTCACCATGAGGTCGGATTAGATATGATTTTGTCGGCGGTAGGCAATTTGGACAACGACCTGTCGTCCGACTTTTAAATAAATTCATTTTGACAAAATCTATTCATCGCGTGCTGTTGCTCATTTAGCGATTCTACTCCACGAAAACAATCATCAAACTAACCTGAAAGCGACGTCGAGGACGCAGTGACCTAGTTGGTCTCGAGGCGAGCGTGCTCTCGGATGGCGTCGATGGCCTCGTGGAAGCTGATCTTGGCGCTGCGGCGGACGACGCCCTCGAGCAGCTCAGTTGAAGACAGCAAGTTCTGCAAACGGTCCCGGGCATTCACGAATGCCAACTGGATGTTGCGGGTGCCGAGGTCTTCGATCAAGTACTTCATCATCTGGATCGTTGTCGAATCCCAGTCCATGATGGAGCCAGCGTCGATCACCACTCCGTGCACTGCCACGTCTTCAGTCTGATGCCGCAGGCTGATTTCGCGCTCGATGACGCGCTCGATGTATTCGCAGTTGGCAAAGTACAGCGCGCCTTCCACGCGAATAACCACAATGTCGGACAGCGGCTTGGCGGTGTCCGGATACAGATCGAGGTCGACAATTTCGCGTTCACCCGTGGCCTCGTCGGTGATCTCGCCCAGCATCGTGACCGTTGGGCGGCGCGTTTTGTAGATTACGGCGATGAGGGAGCAAAAGATGGACGAGAGCAGACCCGGCAGCACGCCAAGCAGAACTGTCAGGAAGAATGAAGCCAGCCAAACGTAGAACTCTTCACGCTTGACACGGTAAAGCCACTTGGCTTCCTTCGTCTCGATCAGCATGTACCCAGCCACGATAATCATTGCGGATAAGCTTGCCTTGGGCAGGTAAGCAAGAGCTGACGTGGCCGTGTACAGCGCCATAACGACGACACCAACAGTGATAAGTGAGGCCAGCTGCGTCCGCGCATTTTGCATGTTGACCGCAGTGCGCGACAAACCACCGGTGGCTGGCATAGACTGGAAGAACGATCCCACGAGATTACACAATCCCAACGCGATTAATTCCTGGTTGGGACGGATGCGATATCCTTCCTTGATCGCCAAGCGCTTTGCCATTGCGACGCTTGCCATGTACGAAATGATTGCAATGGACAGGGTGTCGATGATGATGTGATACAGACGATCTGCTTCGATGGCACCATTCAGTAGACCGTACCAAGGGAGCTTGGGCATTGGGTATCCTCCAGGAACGTCGCCAGTGAGTGCGAGTCGTTTCTCGCCTAGCAGGTAGCCGACGATGCCACCGAACAAGCAAACCATAAACGCTCCGAGGTCGCATACCAAGCATAGGGCGATGAGCACGGCAAATATGGAGTGCAACGTTCGGATCGAGGT